>VOPJ01007544.1:0-21347 GCA_014673585.1 Semibalanus balanoides
GGCAACATCAGTTCAAAACCAATAAAAAGGTGAAACATTCCCTTTAACGAGTACATCCATTGGACCGCAGTGAACAAAAGGCATGGGGTCTTGTTCATTTATCTTCATAGCCCCACGATGATTTTCAGCCCAGCTTATTTCGTTCGTTTACAATTGATTGTTCCAAGTGCAATCGGGTTCTCAGAAGGTTGAAACTTAGCTAGGAGGTAGATCACGGTGGCCACTCGAGCTCCTGAAAAAGTTATGCTTAGAATCTCGAAAAATATCGAAAAGTCGCCACTTTTCGAGAGGCGCAAGTTGCCCCAATCTCCAACGCCACTTGCCGAACCTCCCTCGCTCAATATTTTTTTCACTATGGAAAAACACAATTATAAAGAAAGTGTTGTTACGCATAGATCTAAATATCCTTCGGTTACTCCAAAGCACTGTGAAATGATGATTGATAGTTTTATTTGGCACACTTACTCATTACACACATACGCATACATTAATAAATAACGCTCTAGTAAGGCATGTCATAAATGATTAAGCATGCAATGAAACATCATTGGCTGAAATGCCACGGCTCCTTGTCATTGTTGACAAGTTACTACTTCACACCATAACAAAGTGCCCTTCAATTGCAATTGCATGACGTTCACGCTTCACAGTGTGAAGGTACGCCTGCCACAGCTTACAAACAAGTTTGAAGTTTCGCGAGCAGCCTTCGAACATGACATCGTGTCTCGCCACAGTGAGACGTTACACCATCACAACACCTGCACTGCCCACTTCACCCGTAACCGCTCCCCATAACACCTAACCAAAGATATTTCTCTGGCTTGGAAACCGGCATATAGCGCCCAGCCACGGCACAAAGACTGGCAAGAAGCAAGCACAGCAATCTGACTTACTACCCAGCAGTCCGTTCAGTGGTGACGACCAAAGTCATGGCCGTTCGAATCCACATAGCCGTTATAATCATCGCGGTCATAATCGTCGTGGCCAGGGTGATCGCCATGGCCGTGGTCGTCGTCATCATCGAATCCATGACCGCCATGGTCGCCATGGTCGTCATGGTCCCCATGACCGCCATGACCGCCGTCTCCAGTATGGACCGGATGCGGGGCCGGTGCTGTGTAGGTACCGGAAGTCACGAGGGGCTGCTTTGGACCGGTCTTCTTGTCGGCAGATGAGCTGTCCGAGTCAGAGCTGGAGCTCGACTCCGTCTCCTTGCTCGACTCCGAATCCTTGCTCGACTCCTTACCGCTGTCTTCCTCAGTTTTGTTGTTGCTTGAAGAGTCCTTCACTACGGTCTCCGTCTGGTTACCTTCTCCCTCGGAATAACTGGCGTCTTCTGTCGAGATGGCGGACTCGGCCGTGTCGTTAGACGCCGAGTGTGTCGAGTCAGCGTGTTGAGAATGACCCTGCGGGTGCTGCTGAGAGTGAGTCGAAGCGTCGTGATGCTCTATATGTGAGTGGGGTATACGGGGATAGTTTTGAGAGCTGCCGTGTCCGTGACCGTGACCTTGTCCGTGTCCGTGACCGTGACTTTGCCCGTGACCCTGCCCGTGGCCTTGTCCGTGACCTTGTCCGTGACCTTGAACGTTGTACGGATAACCGTGGTAGGCCTCGTACCCAGCTAATACCGTCTTATGGCCGTGCCCGTAGGCCTGTGGATGCTTGCCTCCACCGTTGCCATGGTAATATTGCTGATGGAAGGCGCTGCTGCCATCGTGTCGGTCTGTGATTGGCTGGCGTGGCGGGCCACTCAGTACCTTTCTGCCGCCGGAGAGTGGGTTGATCGTGGTGTGTCCTCGTCCTGGAACGGGTCTTCCGTCAGGTCGAATGGGTCCGCCGTTAGGTCGAACGGGTCTTCCGTTAGGTCGAACGGGTCTTCCGTCAGGTCGAGCGGGTCCTCCGTAAGATTGAACGGGTCCTCCGTTAGGTCGAGCGGGTCTTCCGTTAGGTCGAACTGGTCCTCCGTTAGGTCGAACGGGCCTTCCGTTAGGTCGAACGGGTCCTCCGTTAGGTCGAACGGGTCCTCCCTTATGTCGAACGGGTCTTCCGTTAGGTCGATTGGGTCCGCCGTTAGGTCGAACGGGCCCGCCGTTAGGTCGAATGAGTCTTCCGCTGGGCCGAACGGGTCCTCCGTTAGGTCGAACGGGTTTTCCGTTAGGTCGAACAGGTCCTTCGTTAGGTCGAACGGTTCTCCGTTAGGTCGAACGGGTCCGCCGTTAGGTCGAACGGGTCCGCCGTTAGGCCGCCTAGGTACCGGAGGAGGGCGAAGACCATTGGGTCGGTTGACCAGTTGAAGACCAGTTGGAGGACGCAGTCCGGTACTCGGAGGCTGGCGAGGAGGAGGAAGGGGACCATCCCGTCGTCTAGTGGGACTGGGGTTGATGGGTGGTCCTGGCGGACGCAGGTTTGGGCTCCGAGCAGGAGGCACCCTCAGCGACGGGATACCGTTTTGGACGACTGCTGGTCGTCCTCCCAGTCTAGGTTGTCCCGGTTTGTTCTGGAATGGAACAGGTCCTCCCTGTCCAGGTTGTCTCGATTTGTTTGGGAATGGTGCAGGTCTCGGACCATTCTGTACTGGGATGTTCGGTATTTGTACAGGTCTTCTCGGTATAAGTTGTCCTGGGTTATTCTGTACATGTGCTGGTCCGTCCTGTCCAGGCTGCCCTGGCCTACCCCCAAATGGTGCAGGTCTTCTCGGTCCTATCTGTCCTGGGTTACTGAGTGGCTGAACAGGCCGTGTCTGCACCGGGTGGCGAAGAGCGCTCTGTGGAGGTGGAGTCCGTCTAGCGTGTGCAGGCTGTGTTGGTCTGTCGATAACTTGTCCTGCATTGCTTCGTACCGGATGTCTCGGGCTGACTTGGGACAGTGCTGGTATCACGGGCCTCTTTTGTTGTCCAACGTTTTGGCTTGGCGAGACGGGTTTGATATGCTGTGTGTGTTTACCTGGCCTACTACTGACAGGCCCTGGTCGACCAGCTCCGGGCTGCACAGGCCCTGGTCGACCAGCTCCGGACTGCACAGGCCCTGGTCGACCAGCTCCGGGCTGCACAGGCCCTGGTCGACCAGCTCCGGACTGGACAGGCCCTGGTCGACCAGCTCCGGGCTGCACTAGCCTGCTCAGTCCAGGCCTTTGTTCCGGTTGTCTAGGGTCATGAGACGCTGGTGCTGGCCTGCTCTGTCCGGACAGATTCGGGCCGTTCTGGAAGGGCGCTGGGTGTATCGGCCTTGTTTGAGCTGGCTTGTCCTTCACATCAAACGGTTTTGTGCGGCCTGCCTTTCCTGGTTTACTATGGGCATGTGATAATTTATTTTCTTCAACTGTTCCCAACCCCTGTTCCCTGTTCGGTAGAGGATTCTGCTGCGCCTGAACTGGTGGATTATGTCCAAGCGCTGGCGTCGGGTGCACGGACTGTGCAGAATTGAGAGCTCCGGAATGTGACTCCGTCTGACCCGACTGACCTGGGCCGTTCTGGGCCGCTACTGGTCTGCTCAGCTCCGACTTTGGTGCGCTGTGCTGACCCGGTTCTGGTCCCGGCTCCCCCGACTGGCTTGAATGAGCGCGGATCGGCTTTGTTGGTGCCGCCTGACTGGGTGTAATCCGACTAGAAGTCGCAACTGTCACTCTCTGTACCGTTGGCGTATTCCGAGCAGGAGTTGGGATTATGACCCTGTGCTTTCCGACGCCACTTTTGTGATTTTCCTCCGTCTGCTTTCGCAGCTTTGGTGGGTTTTGTACAATCGCCTGAACGCGTGGACTCTGTTGCTTAAAGTCCTCTCCAAACCGAATGGACTGCCGCACTTGTGATCCTGGACTGGTTTGGAAAGGCGCCCGGTTTCTGTTAAGCTCGTTGATCAGCCTCCCTCCTCGAGTTATGTCTTCCTCTTCCCGTCCCACCTGCCCATCGACGCTCTTCTGCGGAGAACCGGGTGCAACGGGCTGACGACCGCCGAAGTTTAGCGACGCAGAAGCGAACAGGTCGAAGCTCTCCGGCTCTCCCTGGTCTGCGCTTTTGTCTCTGAAGCGTTGAGGCAGCGTCACGATGCGAGTTGGTGGCCTCCTGCCTGGCGCCACCACTCCTGGCCTGCTCTGGAGTGTCGCCGGTTGGACGCGCCCCGGGAAAGAAGCGGGGTTCGGGAGCTCGAGCCGATCCTGGCCGACGATTCCCGGGACTGGGATGGGGTGATTGGGGCGTCTGCTACCGATAATGATACCAGGTACCGCCGGCCTGCCGCCGTTGGCCGCTGTGACTGTCTGTGGGACGCCGTTGTTGGGTGCTGCGACGGTCTGTAGGACACCCGCAGAGTGTGGCACAGGTCTCTGACGCTGAGGAGAGGCTGGAACACGCTGCTGGGAAAATGACGGTCTTTGATGCTGTTCTGTTGAAGGGTGCCGTGTTTGTGTCTGAGGTGGAACCCGCTGCTGAGGAAAGGACGGTCTTTGATGCTGTACTGTTGAAGGGTGCCGTGTTTGTGTCCGAGGCGGAACCTGCTGCTGGGAAAATGACGGGTTTTGATGCTGTCCTGTTGAAGGTTGCCGTTTTTGCGTCTGAGGTGGAACCCGCTGCTGTGAAAATGACGGGTTTTGATGCTGTACTGTTGGAGGTTGCCGTTTTTGTGTCTGAGGTGGAATCCGCTGCTGGGAAAATGACGGTATTTGATGCTGTACTGTTGGAGGTTGCCGTGTTTGTGTCCGAGGCGGGACCCGCTGCTGGGAAAATGACGGGTTTTGATGCTGTACTGTTGGTGGTTGCCGTTTTTGTGTCTGAGGTGGAACCCGCTTCTGCGCCGGAGATATGTTGTGGTTTTGCACATGAGGCGGAACATTCTGCTTACGCACCGTTGCTGGATCCCTCCTCTTTACTGGAACTGGGTATCTCTTCTTAACCGGAAGTGGATCCTTCTTTTTAGCCGGAAGTGACTCCTTTTTATACACTGGCGAGGGATCCCGCCTCTTTACAGTTTCTGGATCACGGATCTGCACAGACGACAGATCCTGATCTTTCACAGGCGACTGATCATTCCTCCGTATCTGGGTAGTATCCACCCTTTGCACCAGCGTTTGCCCCTCCACCGGCGACCTACTCCCTGGCGCGCCCTTCACCGCGTCCATCAGTCCGAACCGGAACCAGAACCGACCCGGTTGGGACGGATCCTCGACATAATCGGTGGCCGGATCCTGACCGGGCCGGTCGTGTGCCGTGAGAGACAGGTCCATCTGTCCAGTCACCGGCAGTCGGCCCAGCCGGTCAGAGGCTGAGTCGGCGGACGGGTGTGCTGGGTCGCGAGCCCCCGGGGCATGGCTGGAGGCGCTCTCCGGGGCTGTGGCTGGCTCAGAGGGAAGGCTCTTGGCTGGAATCATTTTAATACCCGTCGACTATTTACCTTATTTGCGTGACGAAATGCGCCGAGGGCCGCTCCTTCGACGTCAGTACATTGGAAGACACCGCTGAACTGCATGAGACGGCCAGTACAACGAGTGCCAATGGCACACCTCGTCCCGCAATCTGTTTGTTTTGCTGCAACGCACTGTATAAAACGATCGTTGGTTATAACCTTTGCCATAGCCTGGTTTAATGCATATTTCAAAGATTCATTATGTCACTGAACAATGATCTGAAGTTTGTATAACCCGATCAAGATCGCTGCCTTATTTCACTGTATAATATCACTGACAATCTGCACCCCCACTGCCCACCTGGGCGGCCTGGGAAGATCTTTCTAAACGGGCGTTCCGAAGCACGAGGCCAGGTTTCTTGGTGTCGGGAGCGCGCACACTGAAGTTTCGTCCGGTCTGAGATAACGAGCGCGCCACGCGGCGACACGTCGCGATAGAACCGTGACCGCTGACGCAACTCTCCAAACGTCATGAAAGCTTCGGCGAAAAACGGCACACTGCTTTGGACCAAAACTGGTACAGTAGATATGAGTTGATCTGAGGTAGAGATCGTAAATGGCAATGCTGTACCAATTGAGCTTCAACCTGGCACTGGAGGTGCTGAGGGACGTACGGTCCTGGGAGTGTGGGTGACGCCCGGCAGAGAGGGATGTTGACGGCTCCTTGGACGTGGATTGGTGCCGAGGGACTGTACGAAAGCCAAAGCCAATGATGAATAATTATTCACGAAATGCAAAATACCTATTGTAAAAAAGTAGCATCTGTCAGTAAACAACTGTTTAGGGTACATGGAAAAATATAAATTTTCGCATTTCACATATGAAAGATGTAAGCTGGTGAAAATTGAGTAAATTTCGATGATTTCTTAAGTGTCAATTATTCATTTTAATTTCCCATGAAGCCTGTTAATGAAATGGTCACGAAATTGGCCTGACCTTAGTTTATCGGACACCGAAGATAGGACCGTACGAACCCGAGCTGTGGGTCACTTATAATCACTAGCGATCCAGAAGGGGGGCGCGGGGTTTGAGGCCCCTCGCCCATCATTTGTCGTGAAAATTGAGCGAAATTTGACATATATTCTGCACTGTAGATGGAATCTATATAGGAAACTTTTCCAGGCGAGTATCTTGTTTGTTGAGCACACGTTTCAGGGTAGCTTACAGGAAGCCAAATCCGAATGAGTTTTTCGATTTGATGACACGCTTTTTGACATTTAGCTCACCCCCGTATGGGCCCAGATTCTGGATTCCGCCAGTCGGTTCTTAAAGGACTCGGACGAGACCGGGGGCGCAGGGGGCAGCCGCCCCCAACATTTTCAGATTAGTTAACATAAACGGATCAGAGCTCTTTGGCGTGGCATGGATAGAATCAACTGTTCAGAATGCTTCGCTCTCCCACGCCTCATCAACTATGTGTAACGTTACACACTGTTTCTAGCAGCAGGGTCTCTCTGCACGCCCACTTAGCTCGTGCTAAGATACATGCTAGTTGGAACGATGACTGTGAAAAGACTAAAATCTCAATTGAGAAGCTTGCGCGTACATCGTACGCTCGAGCGTCTCCTGGCAGCCATGTACGAGTGAGCAAGAACACCAAGGTGCTAAGTTGCGGTGCCGGGTGGGCATTGTAATTTTCTGGACAATAAATGTGCGTGTCAAACCGAGTCCCATGCTCCGAAAGCTATGGAACCGATCTGGTGATTCTTCACCATTTCCGATATGGCGTGGTCCAAAAGGGGTGTTGTTCTAAATTTATCCGTTTTTGCTCATATTATAAATTGCCATAATTTGACCAAAACGCATCTAAAAAGCTGTCTTTTGTGGTTTTGGTCTAGAATTGTGGTCACACTAGAATTACATCCAAAATGAATAAAACTCAGAACAGAATACTGTGTTGGACCACGGCCAGATACGAATGGTAATGAGGAATTTACCGGCAGTGATCGTCGAAATAGTTTCGGAGGCAAGAAGCTGCGTGTGGTTGAGAGTCCGTCCAACGCAATTGTAATGTCCAGAGAGATACATGCTGCGCTGAAGGAGTTGTTGAGCTTATAAAGAGGGAGTGTGACTTCAATCTCCCGTAACTGTTCTTTTTAGTCCTTATACGTCCAAAGCTTTGAGCCAAATGGAAGGGTTTCTGCTAAAGATCTCGCCATGGAGGAGTTTTCTAGGGAAGTTAGCGACTAGGCCGAGGTACCAAGGTTTATATTTGTAATGTACCTATAGACGTGCACGCTTCGCAAGTTCCAAAGCCGGAGATTTGTAGCCTCGCAAGTCTACAAACTTGGAATCTTTCTGGAATACATAAGGGAATGAATGAATGTACCTATGTGTCATTCCAAAAATAGCAGAACACACATCATTGGCTACCAAGTAAGGCTTCCACTAATGATAATTTTTCGAGCAGGCCGAAAAATGCGGCAGATTCCATATAATGTGGAAGCAACATTACTGTGAAAGAAAACGCAAAAAAGTCGAAAGATACTTCGACGAGAACTGGGGGTGAGCTCAAAGGCAACATATTGGAGGGTGCCCGACTCAGCACAGGGGGGGCTCGGGCACTCCCCGGCACATATAAAGTTCCGCCCCTGTCTGGAGGCCAGAATGGGTCCTCTGGAGTGGAGGTCAGAGTGGACAAATGCACTTGCGATTTGTTTGAAAACGGGTGAAATTCGTTAAGAGTGACTTCGATCAGCTATGGCCCCCCTTGGGCTATTGGGCCCCTTCGAGGCTCAAAGGGGTGGTGGGCATATCACTCCTCTGTATCCGCTACTTATAACCATCATGATCGATTTATAATGCCCAAGTGATGATAATAATGAGTTAAGTAGCATGAGAACATCCATCAGCTAAAAACACGTTGCGCAGACCTTTGCTTGTAACGTCATAACTCCGTGACCTGACCTGACCTGGATTTTTTGTGTGTGTTAAAATGTTTCAAATGAATTGTTTTACCGGCCTACCAAAGTTGATTGATGTCACTGAAGTTGATCGGAAGTTTTTGAAAATAAATATAGGGGCGAACGACCACTTTGTGGCATCCTGCATTGCTATTAATGCATTTTTATGTACAAAAAAAATCGAGGTGGTGTTTTTTGAAAGATGAACCAAAATCGATGCACAGTCTCTTTTTACGGTTCATGGAACAGGCTCTGACAGGATTTTTTGCATTTTCAAAAAGTCCATTTTATAGTACACCCCTACTTAAGTCCCTCATTCCTGCAACTGTAAGTCACTCGGTTTTATTTGGTTACAGATGTTGTTGTTTAGCTGGGACATGTTCATTTGTTTGACACATCTATTCTTACCACCAGCTTTAAGTGTTATTGGCTCACTGTACTTATAACTCACTGTACTTATAAGTGTTATTGGCTGATGACGAAAGCCGTACTGTGCTTTCGAAAGCTCCCGAAATAAACTTAAAGCTGGTGGTAAGAATATCTGTGTCAAACAAATCACTCGGTTTAAGTATTTTGTCTCAATTATGAACCTAACCTAAGTGAGCATCTGTCTGCAGACGATCCCCATGGACCAGGGTGTGACAGGAAAAATATTAATAGCATAATCGAACCTGACCTAAACTGTGCAGCAATTGTGGTCACAGGGTTTAGAACGTTCCGCTCGTATTCGCTCGCTGCGACCCTAACGCGGGGATGTCCCCCCCCCCGACCGACCAAACCATCTCTTGGACGAAACCATGGGGATTGCCTGCAAATAGATGCTCGTAACCTAATACCAGTACATTTACAAAAGGTTGGGAATGAGGATAAAATGTTGGACCTGAGGTGAAAATATTGCTTCTGGTAGTAAGCTGTTATTCAGGGATTTTAAGTTGTAAATGAGTCGGTAAAAGATAGCAAAACTATAAGTCCCCCTTAAGTTTAAAAATAAACATATGTCTGGATTAAGCATTGATATTGTCTGTCACAATTTCAAATGATTTTCTCAATAAAGACCACTCTTGTGGTTTCTTATTTGTGAAAATATGCAATTAACTATAATCTATACATATAATTCCCATGGTGTCGCTCAATATAATCACAGTTGGCTCGGGGCTGGTGATTCGACGTCGGGCGGCGCACCCTCCCTAGATAAGCGCCGCGCTGTATGTGGTATTGGCTCTCATATCTACCATCATCTCAGCGGGGGCGACGACGGCCCCGGCTCGGGGGTGAATCCCATTTCCCGGATCCCGCCTTCTTCCATTCTATTTGCAAATGCGCAGATCAATAGACAAGCCCTGGAGAGAACAGAGACGCTATCTGGACAGGCCCTGGAGAGAACCAAGGGAAGGGACGGAGACGCGGAGAACCAAACAGAAGAGACAGAGACAGCTCCGTCTCTGCACTGAAAAGATATCGAGGGCAAAATATTATAGACAAGGATGCATTTAACTGAGTGGCTCAAGGCAATACAATGTTTGTTCGCTTACCTATTTTGCCATCTAACCTGTCTTTTTAGGAAAATAATGCTAGTTTCTGAAAATTATAAATCGCATATGATGCGGACACAATGAGTTGCAAGTGAGAAAACGGTATGTAGAAAATGTATATAGGATGTATAAATACAGTAAAAGCAAATGAAGAAGAATACACGAAGGGAAGGAGAAATAAAGAAAACAGGAAAATACAAGAGAAAATGCAAACCGCTGATCGACGCAGTCGAGAAGAAATCCGGAGGAAGAACAGGAGAACGGGTAACATCATTGGCTGGCTGCCGCCGGCAGGCAGAGCTCGGGAGGAAGGGAGAAGGAAGGGAGAGAGGGAGAGGGAGAGGCGGGCGGGCAGTATACGCGGTCGCCGGCCGCCGCCAGCAAGGGGAGGCATCGACGCGTCCAGAATGACGGATTACTCCATGATTAATGGCGGCCGCAGATGGAAAACACCAATCACCGCCCGGATCCGCCAACTAATACCCAATGGGGGATCTGCTCTCTTGGCCTCGATCCAGAGAGGTAATTTTATCTAACTATAGGCTCGGCGTACCAAGGAAATCATGGCGCTTTGATATAACTATAATTCCCAAATATTTCGCTGCGCCTATACTGAATCAGATTCAGCCGGAGCGCTAGCGTCGATGATGTATGGCTTTGATAATAGAGATCGGAGCCCCCGCAGCTGATATAAGTGGAAGGAACCGTTCTGCACCGGTATGGTCCAAACTATCTCCCTCTGAGGAACAGGGAGATGAATATCCATTCAATTTCATAATCAAACCCCATTTTCACATGAGATTATCGGATGGAAGGAGCACAAATCTTCTGTGTGCCAGAAAATGCATTCGAGCAGAAAACGTTGCGGAGCAGATTTCATTCTGATTCTATACAAAAGTAGCATGACATGAGACATAATTTATAAAAAAAATAACATTGAAACTGTAATTTGCATGTATCATAGAGTTTGTAGGTAGTGCACTAAATAATTGCACTGCAGATGGTGTGTTAACCAGATTCAGACCAGAAGTGTTTTTTTTTGCTCGCCTCTTGATATATATATGTAATTAGACTTGGTTCCCACATATTTTGACAAAGTGCATTGGTGGAGACGATGTACCGATTCGACGGTCAGTTCCCAATGTCAGGCTGTATTTTGATCTGGAATCTGTCTGTTGGTTTTTCACTCTCACCCAGTTAGTCTGTACCTAATGATCAGGTGCATGACAAAGTATCGCGCTGAAGAAGTTCCCACCGTTCAATGCACATGACAGTGAGATGCACATTCAATGCACACCTTGTCTTAATGCGAGTCGGCGTCTGTTTAGCTCAATTCGGCATATCTCATTTAAACCGACAGCAGACATGACTGTTTGACATATGTGCATCTCACATCGGCGTAACACACTCCCGCGGCAAAGGGCCATACAAATTGACAGTGCACGGTGCTCTGCATATTGGCAAGTGGGAGTTCTACACAAAATGGGAGTAGACAATGCCTTAAAAATGATCGACTGATCAGACTTGTAACTGACTCAGAGTTGAGTCGTGAATCGACTCATGAGTCTGATATTTTTGGATGAGTCATGAGTTGAGTCGACTCAATTCTTAAAAGCGGGACTTGAGTCAAGAGTCGAGTCGATTCAATCTGTTTGATTCAGAACTTGAGTCAAGAGTTGAGTCAGTTATTCGGTTGTAAGTCAGACTTGAGTCGGCTGAAACAAATGCGAGTCAAATGCAATAAGGATATAGCTAAGGGGGTATTGGGGCCACGACCCTTCACCTGAGCAAACCCATTTACACTACATAGAATGTGATTTATCTGACACCCGACCCTACCCCCACGATCAACATCAATTACCTAATAATGCAGCTTGTGGTGGGTCAAATTGAGTTGACTCAAATGTATTTTTGAGTCGAGTCGAATCATTTTTTTTTAACTGGCACTAAGTCAAGAGTCTGAGGTCGACTTATTTTTCAATAAACAGCTCTTGAGTTTCTTTGTCAAAGAGTCGAATCCGACCATTTTTTTTGTTAACGCACTTGACAGTGAATTAGTTCGAATCAGTTATTCGGCTGTTTGAGTCAACTTGAGTCGACTCTTCACATCAATTAAAGGGATGTGTGCCTACTCACATTGATCATGTGAAGTTGTTGACACTAGTCTTTAGAACATTTTTTCTGGAATTAGCCATATACTTCATTTCCCCAGATTCACTTTTAGTTGCTGAAGATTATTTCAAAGTCGCCAATCACATATGGAAATTACTAATTATCGATGTAGCCGCCAGAGAGCTTTTCGCTTACTATAAGCATTAGCTCTTAAATTACACGGCTGATATATTGTTAGCTCTGGCCAATAGAAAACAACTCCGAAACACTTCGATAACACGGGCCGCGAAACAGAGCCTCGATAACTGTAAAACAAAACCCATTACCATTGCTCATAAAGGTTTGTTTATCGCGTTCTTTAGTGGCGGCCATTAGGTAACATCTTCGCTAACTTTCTGTTATAGTGACGATCGTTTATGTGTTTTGAAACAAAACAAAATGCAAAACAGAAATAAGTTAAAAAAGTCAACTAAAGCGGGCTCCAGACGTGATGAATTTTTATTCGCTAACCCAATAAGCAAACCAATAGCTTCTTACCGTAATAAAAAAATATATTTGACATTTTCAAAAAGAGTAGGGCCCACACTCCCTTTAAACAGAGACTATCATGGGTGCCCAATCCCCAAGCCCAACCAGCCGAAACCCATGAACATTCAACCCAGGACCATGACCAGACCCATTCAAATTCCATCAATATTGATACCTATGCCCATTTGGGCCCCAACCGGCCCATTCAGATAAGCAGGAATTTATTTTCACAAAATTCGCAATCATACATTCAGCATGTTGACTTTCATAATATTAACAAGAAATAAAATTACGGGCACCTGTGTTGGATTGCTGCTGATTTGAACTTATGAAACACTTTGGCGGTCAACATATCATATGAATCAGACCTACGGATCAGATCATGGTTTAAAAAATTTACTGTGCCCCATACTTACCACGAGTTATGTTGGCAATATAGGTGCCAAAGTCTATTGTTTAAGTATCCTATTATCGTACAAAAACATAATTTACCTGGGCTTAAACATCTGTTTGTAAGGTAAACAATAACTCTAGCGACATTATTCCAAATATTGGCATACCCATTGCCCCCCACTACCCATGAAAGTTCAAAAAATGCATACCCAACCCAGGACATTTGGAAGAATTTTGAATGGGCACCCATGGGTGCACCCAGCCCATGATACTCCCTGCTTTAAAATGTGAGTCGCTACAAGTCTGCAACTGATATCGTAGGTTGGTTGTCTACCGCATATTCACATTATAATTTACCTGCAAAATGATCAGCCAAGAGCATATTTAATTAACACCATTTCTTAATGCAAATCGGCGTCTGTTCAGCTCCATTCGGCATATCTCATTTAAACCGACAGAATACATGGCTGTTTGACACATATGCATCTCACATCGGCGTAACACATTCCCTCGGCAAAGGGCATTACAAATTGACAGTGCACGGTGCACTGTCGATTTGTAATGCCCTTTGCCGCGGGAGTGTTACGCCGATGTGAGATGCATATATGCCAAGCAGTATGTCTGCTGTCGTGTTAAATTAAAAAGACCGAATTCAGCTGAACAGTTGCCGATTTGCATTAACAAAAGGTGTATACATTTTCGAATCGCAGCATCATCAAAGTTGGTTACATTTATGCGCTGTTTGGGTTATGTTCTGGAAACTGATCAAACGTGAAATCCTGGCTATTCGCAAGGCTAGCAAAAGTGCGAAAGCGCTAAAGCCAGCTAGGTGAAGGCAGTTTCTTATAGCATATCCCCAACTTTCGCCGCCAGTCTTTGGCCGGCAAAACACCCAGGCTGCTCGGCCGCGAGTTTTTCCCCGACTATTTTTTTGTGGGTTTCCTTTCAGCGGAGCCCACGAACAAAAGAAGCAGGCAACTGAAGCGCAAAGTGATTAATGGTCTTGCTACGGGGCGTGCTTTGCTGCCAATATACCGCCGCCCGCCGGAGAAAACGACATCGGCGCCGTCGACGTTCGCGATATACCATTATAAAGAGAATGAGCCGCAGAAAAAGCCATGCAATAAACACGCGTGAAGCGGTGATGAATGCGCTCCTTACAGCGCTGGCGAGCCATGGGCGGTAGCCGACAGCCATGCCCACGCTGAAAAACGACTTCCGCCACGCATGTTCAGGGGCACTAATTCGACTGTGTGTCCGTGAGCTTGACTTGACGTCCGACCGTCATTTATCGTCGCCTAACCTTACGCTGGGGAAAGCAAGACGTAACGTAGTACTCGGCCCTTCAACAGTGCTCCGCATACAACTTTCCAAGTTTAATACATTTTGTAGAAGTAGTAACACATCAACTTTTGATTTACTTATTTGTGCTTAGTAAACACAAATATATGCTTACATATTCCTAAGAATATTGACAAGAAATCTATCAGCTTTCATGTCATCAAGACTGCACATTTCAAAGCAATTTTCTTGGCTGCTGGCTGCAGAGTGCTGAGACGAAGCACTTCATCCGCTACCGCTACAGCAGCGGGACGTACGACAGGTGCATCATGGTAGCTGCTGGATCTGACAGCGCCAACCAATGACGGTCTGCTCCTGTGGCGCTGAATTTCCCGCTTCGTCGCATACAATCGTGAGCACGGCACGGAAACCAGCCCGCCGAAACATCATTTATCAGCCACCCCCAGGTCCGCAATTATGATTTAAATAATTCGTGGAATCCGCTGGCCAGCTCACCATGCGGAAAATCAGCTGCATCCCGTGGCCGAGTCAACGTCCTGCCACCGACGTCCTGCCACTGACGTCCTGTCGCTCACGTCCTGTCGCTCACGTCCTACCAGCTCTGCTCACGTCCTGCCAGCTCCACTCACGTCCTGCCAGCTCCGCTCACGTCCTGTCAGCTCCACTCACGTTCTGCCAGCTCCACTCACGTCCTGCAAGCTCCGCTCACGTCCTGCCAGCTCCGCTCACGTCCTGCCAGCTCCGCTCACGTCCTGCCAGCTTTGCTCATGTCCTGTGCATGCGCCGCTCACGTTCTGCCAGCTCTTCTCACGTCCTGCAAGCTCCGCTCACGTCCTGCCAGCTCTGCTCACGTCCTGCCAGCTCCGCTCACGTTCTGCCAGCGCCAGCCACATCCTGCCAGCTCCGCTCACGTCCTGCCAGCTCCGCTCACGTCCTGCTAGCTATACTCACGTTCGCCTAGCCGCGCTCACGTCCTGTCTGTTTGTGCGTTAACGTCATGATGTGGTGCTGGTTGAAGCCTATAATCCAAAACGCATATCAGCGCATGACATCCGACAATTACTGCACGTATTTGTGTTTAATTTCTTGGGCTGCGTTAGTTGAGGAATATGAACAGACCACTAAACAGATCCTATGGATTGTCTATAGATATCCTGTCTACGTGCATGTGCCAACGGGACATTGACAGATTTTTGTCCCATTTACTTAAGCCTATCGGATGTTAGCAACATTCTGTGCATGCGAATTCGATTAATCTGTAAGTTCTTTTATGGTTTGTTACAGTTAGGTACTCATGCTAGCCTCAATCGCAAACATAAGCGTGTTGGGGCATTTTTATGTCCATGCTGAAATACCCCATTCGCATTGTTATTAGCAGCCATTATAGCCCTGCTGCTGGCTTTTACATGTCGAGTTTGTCCAAAACGTATTCCAGTGCAAGACATCGGATACTTACAGCGCGTACTTTTAGCTTATGTTTTGGGCTGCGTTGGTTGATGAAGGTGAACGGACCACTAAACGTACCCTATGGATTGTATATAACTACCCTATCTACGACCTACGTGCATGTGTCCAATAGGACATTTTGAAGGATTCCTGCCTCCATCCACTTGAGCCCTATCGAATGCTATCTCAACACTTCAGTGCATGCGAATTCGATTAACCTGTAAGTTTCTTTTACGGTATTGTTAGGTACTCATGCCAGCCCCAATCGGAAACACATAGGGCGTGTTGCAGCATTTTTATGCTCATGCTGACATGCCCCATTTCTATTGTTAGTACCACCCATTATAGCCCTGTTGCTGGCTTTCACATGTGTCGAGTTCGTATCGCCATCATCGTTCTCGCTTGAACTATGACGTGCTTTATGGGTTCCTCTCCAGCAACAGCTGAAGCGTGCCCGCGCTGGTGGCGCCCTGTTGCTGGTGGCTCGTTTGTCGACCCAGCGACCTTGTGTGATTTATCCTGCTACTACCCGACATTCTCACCGCCGCCGGGTCGGCTTTTTCTGCGTCTGCGCTTGACAAATGCGCCCACGGCCACTAAATATTTCACTCTAATGGAGTTATTCTCTCGGTTTCAGTTTATATTTTCATTAATCGTGCCAGACATGGCACGGCGCGTCGGACGGGCCATTGATCGGCGCTCCGCTGCCGTGTCCCCTATCCGGGCCTGATCAGAGGCGCAGGGGCCGGCCCCGCCGCCAGGTGCTCTGCGAAAACACCGCAGTCGAACGGCAGGCAATTTCAGTAACCCACACGACCGGGACAGACCGCTAATCATGGCTGGGGCGCCGGTCTCAGAGGCGGGGCGACGGTGCAGCGACTCCACCGGCGGCGACGCTCTCGTCTCGCGTTTCTCCGCTCTCGCTGCGTCGACCGTCGCCCGTCTCTGCGTCTCTGCGTCGTTGCGTCGACGTCGCGACGACGGCGACGCGCCGGCGTCGCGTCTCGTCGGCGACGCGCCGGCGTCACCAGCGGATGACGCGCGCGTGGTGATGCCGCCGCCGCCGGGACGGACCTGCCTCCCCTCCCCTTCCCTCCCCCGCCTTCCCCGCCCCAGACCCTATCATTAATCATGGCCGCCGAATAGATACATCGGACGGGCTCGGGGCGGCGCTTCCTCTGCGCGCGGACAAAACAACCGGCCGACGGCGGCGGCGCCGCCGCTGGCAGGGGGCCCAGAGGACCCGCCGGGGCCCGGTGGGCCCCCGGGGCCCTCCAGGTCCACATTCTGCGCGTGCGTCGCCAGATGACGCCGCCTAGTGACGTTCACCTACGGCCAATCAAAAGCCCGAGGCTGTGGCCACGCGTGGGTCAGACTGCGGTTTGGTGCGTCAAGCAAGGCTGCTTGAAAGATTAGCCCTAGCCAAGCGTTGAGTTCGTGTTGGTTTATGGCGATGCGATTATTTTGCAGGTAGCTAGACACTTACTGACGGTTGTTTTTTCCTCAACCTGACCAGAATCACATCATCTATCTGCGGCTGCTTCATGACTCACCGCTGCAATTTCTGTCAATCCACGGAACTGCGCTGTCCATGGCAGATTTTCTGTATCACGGGCTTCTGGCTATGTTGTAAAAGATCCAGAGAAAGGGATGTTATAATATTTCCGGAAAATAAAGGCAACAACTTGTCGAGTGGACAGAAATGACGATTGGGCGTTGATGTGGAGTTGTCCTTGTCCAGACCCATTTGTTAGGCCATGTTCGGTGGGCACCTGGTGGCCGGAAAAGGTCTACCAGGTGCCCACCAGGTGAATGTAGTCCGTAGTCCGTGTGGTCTGTGGTCCGTAGTCCATGGTCCGTGTGGTCCGTGGTCCGTGGTCCGTGGTCCGTGGTCCGTGGTCCGTGGTCCGTGGTCCGTGGGTTCCGTGCGTTCGGTGGGTTCTGTGGTCCGCTTTGGTCCGTAGGTCGTGTGGTCCGTATGGTCCAAGGGTCCTGTGGTCCGTGATCTGTGCGTCGTGTCCTGGTCCATGGTCCGTGTCCCGATGGTCCGTGGTCCGTGGTCGTGGTCCGTGGTCCCATGGTCCGTGGTTCCGTAGTCCGTAGTCCGTGTGCTTCCGTGGTCCGTGGTTCGTGGTCCGTGGGTCCGTTATAGTCCGTTAGTGGTCCGTGCGTTCCAAGTGTCCGTGGTCCAGTGGTCCATGTCCACGTCCGTGGTCCGTGGTCCGTGGTCCGTGGTCCGTGGTCCGTGGTCCGTGGTCCGTGGTCCGTGGTCCGTGGTCCATGTGCTGTCGCCGGCGGCCCTCCTCCGCCCTCCGCCCTCCACCCTCCATCCGCCGGCTGGCGGCATCCGCGCGGCGCAGCGACTGATGCGAGAGAGCCTTCATTAATCATGTGAGCTTATTTCAGGTACGTCAAGGGTCCGGCCAGCGGCGTCCGTCGGCCTTTGGCGGCGCCATCCACCGAACTCGATATGCCGCCGGCCCGGCCGCGGCCAACGAGTCCACAGGCGCTCCACAGGCGCGCTCCCGCCGACGCCCACCGCTCCAGATTAATGGAGTATTTGTTTAGATGCGCGCTCATAATGGCAAACCGGGCGCTATTCAAACTGAGATCAGCTGCCGCCAGCCGGTGGTGTGAAGTCGGGTGTGATAGAGGCCTGTTTTTGTACGAGGAGTTGAACGCGGTGCAGTGGTGGTGGCCGGTGGAGCGCAGTGGCGAGGGGTTGCTCTTCTGCTGTGTAGCCGTTTATCTATGTTGCTGCGGTGCCTCTGATGTGGCTGATCTGCCAGTCACAACCAGCGAACGCTGGATCCGTCTTCCAGAGGGAGAGAGGGAAAACATTCGTTCCCGGGGTGCTCACCGTGCTTCGATCAACGGAGTTTTAAAGATGAAGGGCGAAGGAGAAAAAGAGAAGGATAAAGAGATAGAGTGTGTGTGAGTGTGAGAGAGAGAAGAAAGAGAGAGAGGAGGAGACGAGAGAGAGAAGAGAGAGGCAGAGAGAGACGAGAGAGAGAGAGAGCAGTAGAAGAGAGAGAAAGAAGAGAGAGAAGAGAGAAGACGAAGAGAAGAGAGAGAGAGAGAGAAGAGAGCAGGAGAGAGAGAGAGAACGAGAGAGAGGAGAGAGAGAGAGAGTATGAGAGAGGAGAGAAGAGAGAGAGAGAGAGAGAGAGAGAGAGAGAGCGATATAGAGAGCGTGAGAGAGCGAGAGAGAGAGAGCGATATAGAGAGCGAGATAGAGAGAGCGAGATAGAGAGAGCGATAGAGAGCGAGAGAGAGAGAGCAAGATAGAGAGCGAGAGAGAGAGCGAGAGAGAGCGAGGGAGAGAGAGAGAGAACGAGAGAGCGGAAGAGAGCGAGAGAGCGAGAGAGCGAGGAGAGAGCGAGAGAGCGAGAGAGCGACGAGAAGCGAAGAGAGCGAGGAGGAGAGCGAGGAGACGAGCGAAGCGACGAGAGCGAGAGAGCCGAGAGAGCGAGAGAGCGAGGAGCGACAGACGCGAGGAGACGATGGAGAGCGAAGAGGCGAGAGAGCGAGAGGCGAGAGAGGCGAGGAGAGCGAGAGAGCAGACGAGCGACATGAGAGCGAGAGAGCGAGAGAGCGAACGAGCGAGAGAGCGATAGAGCGAGAGATGCGAGAGAGCGAGAGAGCGAAGAGAGCGAGAGAGCGCATGAGAGCGAGAGAGCGAGAAGAGCGAGCGAGAGCGAGAAGAGCGAGAAGAGCGATGAGAGCGAGAGACGCGACGGAGAGCGAGAGAGCCGAGAGACTAGAGGAGCGAGAGGAGCGAGAGAGCGAGAGGCTGAGAGAGCGAGAGAGCGAGAGAGCGATGAGAGCGACGAGAGCGAGAGAGCGAGGAGAGGCGAGAGAGCGATAGAGCGAGAGCAGAGAGCGAGAGCGAGAGCGAGAGCGAGAGCGAGAGCGAGAGCGAGAGCGAGAGCGAGAGCCGTGATCCCTAGGAGCCCATTCTCTACCCAGCTGGGCTCCTGTCGGCTATTCCGTTGCTGCCGTGCTCCCTATCGGTGGTTTATCGATGATTTACTGCTGTGGACGATGGTCTAATTGAGTGCTCATTACGTCCCATTTGTCATCGGCTACTGCAGAGAGGCCGCGTTTGGGCCAACCGAACGGCACGGCGGCGGCCCAAACGCAGAAGCCAAGCTGAGAGACCGAGCTTTATCACAAACAGAAGCTGCTTCGGATGGTCCTCGGGCCTGCGTGGCTCCTTCAGACTGTCGTCAGGCCTGCACGGCTCCTTCAACTGTCCCCAGGCATGCGTGGCTCCTTCAGACTGTACTCAGGCCTGCGTGGCTCCTTCTACTGTCCTCGGGCCTGCGTGGCTCCTTCTACTGTCCTCGGGCCTGCGTGGCTCCTTCAGACTGTCCTCGGGCCTGCACGGCTCCGCTACTTGTCCTCGGCTGCGTGGCTCGCTTCAGACTGTCGCTCGGCCCTGCACGGCTCCTTAGGCTGTACTCAGGCCTGCGTGGCTCCTTCAGCTTCCTCGGCCTGCACGGCTCCTTCAGGCTGTACTTCAGGCCTGCGTGGCTCCTTCAGGACTGTCCCCAGGCATGCGTGGCTCCTTCAGGACTGTCCTCAGGCATGCGGGCCCTTCAGGCTGTCCTCAGGCCTGCGTGGTTCCTTCACAGGCTGTCCTCAGCGAACCTGCACGCCAGTCGTGGTGTAAATACCCGTCTGATGGATCACCGTCACCGTGCTGCGAGCTGACATCACCGACGCGGCCGTGACGCGGCATAAAAGAATGACGGGTGTCGCGCAGCTCATTTGCCGCGCCGTTTTTGTGACAGTTTCGGCGCGGAGGCCGTCACGGCGCGCCACTGGCCGACTCGCTTCCCGCGGCGCGGCGCGGCGCGGTGCGGCGCGGCCTGCCATTGAGCCGGCCAGGCATGCAGGCAGGCCCGGCGTACCCAGCACGACCATTAATCCCGCCTGTCGCGACCGACATCGATACAGGCATCGATTGTCGGCCGGCCGGTGTGCGGTGGCGGCGGTTGCCGGACGCCGCTGCGGCCCGCCTGACAGGATGTGGCCGCCTGTGGCCGCCTCAGGGCTATCGCTGTCAGGGCGCGGCACCACCACTGCCCGCTCGGCACCGCTGCCGCGCCAGCGACACGGCCCACCACCACCTGGCGCCTGTCAGCCAGTTCAAAGCTTTGAAGCAGCATGGCGGCGCGCGGTGGGTGGCTGCGCCGGCGGCAGGCCGCGGGGCTGTGGGGTGTCGGCCGACAGGGCGGGTCGTGAGCTGCCGGTAACCGGCCGGCCCAGTTTTCTCCCGTGAGGCAGTCACGTCCTGCCGGTCATCCGCGGTGGACCTTGGGCGTGACCGGCGAAGTTGCGTCACCGAGGCGTGATGCCCCGAGGCCAGGCCTCAGGCGGCTGTTGTCTGTGGTCACGACGGACGGGAAGGTTCGGGAAGGCTGCTGCGGTGTTGTACATACATGCTGGCTATACTTCAGCAGAAATTGGGTGAACGTACTGGGTTGCACTGTTGCATACAGCGAAAAAAGCGAAAAAAATAATTGTGGATTGGGTAGGTTTCGTTTACACCAAACATCGCCTGCGAAATATAGTATTACATTGTTCTGTTTCTATCATGTTTCTATGATTGTGCTCACCCTGCTGCCTGTTCATCCTGGATAGATAGCGACAAAACCTACTTTTTTCCTCCCTTCCCTTTTTCCATTCTCTTCCCACCATATGAATATAGGCAGACAAGTACACCTTCGAT
>VOPJ01007546.1:0-21371 GCA_014673585.1 Semibalanus balanoides
TCATATAGTTGCTGAGATATTCCAAAGACCCCAGGAATTGGCTGGTAGCAAAAAGTTATCTGGTAGGCCCAGAGGCAGAGCCCAGACTCCAGACCACTACTAGAAAAGTTGCTAATATCGAAATATCGATACAAAATTGCTAACATAATGTTAGCGCCGGCCAATATCATTTCGAAAAAATAGCTCGTGAGCGCTTATAGCAGCTGCCGAACAGAGCCTCGACGGCGATTCTGCTTTTAAACGGTTTGATAGCATTGTTCGTATATTGTTTATTGTCTGAAGTGCGCAAATTTACCTAACATATTCTGGTTGATTATAGTGGCGATTGTTTATCGATATAAAAAAATATTAAAAGTGAAAATTAAACTTAAGGGGCTTCAAATGTGAAGTGTATCGTATGAATCCAGCAATTAAATCACTAGTTTATTATCGTTTTTTGACGTTCTTAAACAGTAGACACACTCCCTATCATGCCAAAGGGAAACTTAACAAACGTTTGCACTTCGTACATTGTTTCGTACATCACGGATAGCAGCAAGTCAGTATATTTTTATTTTTGTCCCAATGCTATGATTGCATGGATTCCGGAGATTTAAGGACTGCGTTGAGCAGATTTTTTTGTTTCCACCCTTAGATCCTGAAACGCTATGTCATCGGCAGAATTTAGTGGCGAAAATTGCACGCACGTCCGGCGGAAAATTATGACGAACGTTTTACGTTACACGCTGTTCTAAATAGATACATCGGACGCGTCAAGCATAGTTAACGCCCAGGCTCTGTTAGTTAAAAAGCGACAAATGTAGATAGGATTCGTGAAAGGTCTAAGTTCCAAACTAGTTTGTTTTTTATCCTCTCAATGATTGACTTACGTTGAAGCATGTCGCTTCTAACATATGAAATATTCAAGTTAAAAGGTTTTTACATCTCATTGAGTGGCATGGTTTTATTACCACCATTCAAATGTCTGGCCTTAAGGCCTTCCTCAACTTCTTTTTCTGCAATTATATATGTAGGTCATTGCGTAGCGCAGACCTAGCCACTCTATGCTAAATCTACAGGGGCTACCATAATGTCTTTGGATATGCTTGATTGCCTCTTTCGGGTTTACTGGTACTAATACTTGTAAGTTTTGAATATTATCAATATGAAACAGGACTTCCAGGGGGGAGCACGGCATGCCCCCCCCCCCTGAGCGAAATAAGTTCACACTAGATAGAATGAGATTCTTTGAAAACCCGACCCTACTTGCCCTCCCACCCACCCCCGGTCAGCAGCATATGGCTGAGGAGCAAAATGTGATTTTTTTTCGACGTGCTCCCCCGAGCGAAATCCTGGCTACGTGCCTGTGAACAGCATAGCTCTTATTATATTTTTCCGTTGCCATAAGCTGTTTCTCCTCGGATCCCCTGGCCAATTAATGGAAGTATTGACCTTCTGATCTATTTTTCGGCATTATCTTATGCCACATTTATGGTATACAATTGATCGAGTCTTAATTTAAAAATAAAATAACAACTTTTTCAATTTATATTTTCGTTTACAAAAAAAGTACTTACATTTATTTCGGAGTTGATGATCGGTATTTCCCATTACTACTGGAAATGCAAAATATCTGGCGCTATACGTGACCCAAGCCGTGACGTCATTTGATATAATCAGCTGACGGCGTGGCATACTCAGCTGACTGCATTATGTTAAAGGCCATAGACAAAAAATACGTTTTTTCTCGTTAAATAAAGTGCAGCTTAGCATTGAGAGGCCACGAGATGGATCAGACAGTTTTTTACCATTTTTTTAGATAATTTAAAGTTAGTTTTAAGCTACGGTTGCTTTATAATTTGTGTTAGAGTGATACTCATACGTCATTATTGCCATGAACTTTCCTGAAAGCATGGAGTAGAAACTTTATTGCCTTTTTTGTATTAATTGAATTATATCAAAGCAAATTGCAAGATAAAAAACAATAGAATGAACAAATCAACAGTATCGTATATGACGTCATTAAAGACTCAGTAACGCTGCATACTTCAAACGCATGTGGAGAAATTTTGTCACAAGTTCGCCAAAACGTAACTGTTTCTTTCTTAGCTAATTCACCTCATTCTTGCAATAAGTATACCCTTTTTATTATTTAAAAAATAGAGCAAATATCCTTCTATAGCGTGATGTATCCCACAAAACTAAGAACTAAGCCGTGAGGAGAAACTTACGGCCTATGGCCTTTAACACTCGTCGTCAGCTGAGTATGCCACGCTACTGTTATGACGTCTCACTTAGGTCGCGTATTATTTCAATATGTTCAACGTTGAGCACCTTCTGTTGAATTATCTCTCAGCAAATCGCATGCAGTAAATACGCCGTCGTAGAGGCCAAGTTAAAGCGCCAAAGGCATCACGGTTTTCTTAAAGGGAAGTGTCGCCCTTGGTGGATTTGAGCAAATGCTTTACAATGACTAAACAGAATACGCAGATACGATTCTGCTATTTATTTTTTGATTAATCGCGGTAACTGTGAACATATTGATGAAATAGAATATTATACAACATAACGTCATTTTCAGATATACGTCACAAACGCGTCACAACTCCCTAGTTTATGGTGAATCAAGTTAGGTAAACAAACTTGCGCTCGTTTGCGCCGGTTCCCTTTAAATTGTAATGCACTCTGTAGGTGGTTCAACGAAGTAGTCGATCGAACAATGCAGTCAAAGTATTCGATTTGAAAAGTATTTTGTTGCTAGGCCAACTAATTGAAATACTTAATTAAAAACGTTTACCTTTGATCCAAATAAGCATCATTTCAGCGGAATCGTTCACACTTTACAGCAATGGAACACACTATAAATTACTGTTATTATTGTGATACGGCCTTGTCAATAAATGTGCACGCACGCAAAATTGTAAAGCTAGCACATTGCTGATTTGTCAAACTTACTGGAAACACCGTGCAAATGCGAGCCTGAACACAGCTGTTTTTATACTGGACAACGTTGCCATGGCAACCTGTTTTTATGCTGACTGCTGATGTTTCAGTTCGAGGGCACCTGGTACGAGACACAGCGTTGGTATACCATCAAGGATAAGAGCCACTGCATGCGGCACACGTTTACAGACCTCGGTTACGGCACACTGGATGTTCTCACGGAGATGAACAAAAAAAAGTGAGTACGGCCGCACTAGTGGAGCAATGTCATCAATATGTCGCGAAATATTACCAAGTTTTGACTTCTATTTTAACAAAAATTGTTAGGTGTTTGTGAATCAAAAATTTCCACGTAGAAGGCTGTTCAACAGAAGCCTTTTTATAAATTGTATTAGTATCATAGAGCTTATTTTGGTTATTGTAAATATTTTAGTAAGGGTTACTGAAGTTCTTCTCGTATGCCAACAATACTGGCTTTCATTTGTTTGACAAATCACATAGTTGTATTGCTTTACAAAGTAGGTATGTACAATGTCTTACCCTCGCATTTCTACACACGCATAATAATAATTATCAGGGAGCAGCGACCATGACATGAGACCTTACTCGTTAACAGCACTCAAATGTCAATCTGTTTGTATGTAGGTGAGTTTAAATGTAACTGCAGCATCATCACGATCAGCGTAGTTCCGTATATCTGTGCCTACTATCGCTGTCTTACAGATGCTCCTTCTTCCTCCCCCGACAGGAAGTATGAGTACAAGCGCGGCATCGCCAAGCTATCCGTCTCCAAATCATCAAAAGGATACGGCTATGAGAAGCATTCATACGGCCAGACCAAGTACACACTGAACTATGATGACAACGGCGGCAGTGAGTACCTATTGTCCGCGTCAGTATCGCCACACGGAAACAGCACATCAATCAGGGCACCGGTACCGACACACGGAAACAGCACATCAATCAGAGCACCGGTACCGACACACGGAAACATCATTATCAATTAGGGCACTGGTACTGACACACGGAAACAGCATTATCAACCAGTAAGACGCCTAAAACGGAGAAGGACGAGCGAGTCCGAATAAATCTGCGTCAATTTATCACCCGCCCAACGAAGGTTCGTTTTGTGCGATTTATGCTTTTGAATTGTTTTCGTTATGTGTTGTTTTGCCGTCTTAAATAGATCCGAGCTAAATCGATACTTAAAACTAAATAGGTTTTGCAGCTTTATTTTTAAGTTGCGATTGTAAGCTTCATGTTTGTAGACAAGCATACATTTTGGGTGGGTAATAGATGGATTTGATTGCGCTTTACAGCTGCATTATTTTTATCGTTTAACACCCTTAGGTTTTAATGCTACGGGGGTGTAATGAAGGAAGTATGATAAAATCGGCAATGCAAATATTACAGGTGGATTTTAACAGTGAAATACTGTATTAAAACCTAAATTTGTGCATGCATTTTAGAGACGGTACATTGGTTTACACATTGGTGTTTGTTTCAATGCTTCACTCCATAGTGCTGAGCAATGACTTAAATGGGAAAAGGTCATAAGCCATGAAATTGCGCTGCAAGCCAGTAACTTTGGCACGTAACCAAACGCGCGTCGCTGAATCGACAATTGTGTCATACCCGGGCGGATCGTTTCTCTACGCATCTGTGTTTGACCCGTGTCTTTGCGACTTTTAGTTGCCGAGATATACATAGGTCCGGTATTGTAACGGATGATTTTGTATGTAATTTTCGTGGACGGAACAGGGGTGCACGTGCGCACGTGCAGTGTGACCCAGAGTTTGACCTAAACAACATTGCCAGTGGTGTGGTCTCAAAACACACACGAAATTTCAGCTTAATTGGTCCAGCCGTTTCTCAGCTACAGCAGGATAATATTTGCTGACACCTCTGACGCGGCACGTGTCACGCGCCATGCTGACCCCTCACGTGAGAAAAAAAACATGTCAATAATCATAATTTCATTGCATGGGGTTATCAGATGGCGAAGACCGCTTGTCAATCGGATCCGAGATTCAAAAGATATAAACTTCTGACCAGCGTTATGGTCTGGCCGGGTCGGCCGCTTAGATGTGAGAAAAATCTGGTATTCAATGAGGACTCGCTGCGCGCTTCGCGCTCGCTCGTAATCAGGACATCTGTACCATGACACACTGAAACAGCATTACCATCGGTACCGACAGTCAACGTCAACCGCTATGTTATCATTACAGTGCCGACAGCACCATGTATATGAAGTTTGTATTGGAGTTGGCCTTACTAAAAGATAAAGTTAGTTAAGGATCGATTGTGTTTTGTCTGCATGATGAAACAAAACATTGCCAAACGCGATACATTTGCGATTATGTGTTCATGCTTTCTTCACTACGATCATACACCTATGCACTACTACTATACACTCCTGCGAAAAGTGCTCAGTCTTTCAAAACGTAGATCTAACTGAAATACAGTGCCTATGCAATATATGCAATATGCACATTATACCGTAGCTATCTCAGCTCCTCTTCCACAGCGAGTGCTAGCCATCAGAAATACCGATATGATCACAAGCGCAAGTTCTTAAAGACCATTTATTGTCCAGGCACCCAATAACAGAATACCTATTCTGCAATTTCCCCAGTGTCCTATTCCGCAAATGGACGTTTCTGTTTCGAGCAAGCATAAATAATCAGGTAACCAACTCCATGTTTACAGTCATACAGCATAAACCAGGACTGACGCAGCCTATCAAGTATCAGCCCACTTGGCTAATTGGTATTGGGGTATTTTCTCTATCTGATCATCCAAAACCAAGTCTTAAAGAACATTGTTAGCACAGGAAAGACAAGCCATACACGTTATTTTAGAGAATGCGTCTGTTGAAGAAAAGCAGGCCTACTCGTACTTAACCCTTTCAGGCCCAGGCACCTCGCCCGTGTTTCTATCCACGGCCCAGGCCCTTCTTGCCCGGGCTGCGTAAAGCGGGGATCAGAGCGATCAGCAAAGCTTTTTGTAGGGGTCACTTAAACTTGTGTTCATGCATTTTGCGTTTATGTGGGATGCTAATATGCACGAATATATATATATATACAAATCATTATGAAAAAGAAGCGATCTCAGTTCTCTAAAGAAGCGAGCTGAGTGCTCCTTGCGTATCTGCTCTCGCGAGAGTCATCTTACCTCGCCTCCTCAATCCATCACAGAGTACCTGACTGGACGCCAGCGGGGATGAAGGTGTCTGGAGGGAAATAGAGAACTCTGCCAAACGCGCGACCAAATGGCCACAGCTCACCGGCCGGTGCGGCGAGATTGGTATGAAGTGTGTTATGTGTGTCCTAATGCCCTCTATCGTAAACCGCGTTTTGAGCGTACACATTCTACGGGTGCTCCACATTTCCGCCGCAAAAGCTGTGTCCGCGCCCGACGTGTCGGCGTAAACGGGTAGTATGGACATCTCTGACACTGAACCTTGAGAGAATCAAAAGGTTTGTTGGGACCTGCACTGCAGGAATCTCGTCAGAAACCTACACATGAATCACACATCAATAGCTAGAGGTGCGATCGAGATATATTACTTTTATTCACAGAAGTAATCAAAATTATGGTGCTTTGCCAGGGGTCGCTAGTGTGTTTGCGGAAAATGCGCTGTCGATGGGGTCTGAACTCAGTCCAGCCTAACAAACCAAAAAACGTTTCCCTCACATCTCACTGTTGATTTTCCATCATGAATAGGGGTCCGTTGATATAAGTACACATCAAATTGTATCATTATGATATACTGATTGACGTTTGCATAAGTTAAAAGTCAAAAATACTTGGATGTAAACCAAGCATGTGCCTGATCTGGGATCCAGCTGAAATCTGATTGATCGTGTGTCTGTTCCCGGATCCAAATGGACATCAGATCCAGAAGCATAAGCGAGACCACAAAGATTTAGACTCTGATATATTTAGTTCAAGGGATCCCACTAGGAGCCATATCTAAACTTCGGGGATCAAGGCCACCGCGGAATGTGACCGATAATATCAAGCTATTGTATCATATTGTAAAATAATTTGTAAAATAGTTTTGTTTGCTTATAGTTCAACTTACAAGGGTAGGTAACTGTGCAGGTTACTGTTATTATATAGTACATACGCACAAACAGGGACCGCCAATTTTGATGTCCGTCTCCGTCTCAATTCTTGTGTTCAAGATCTAAATGTTCGTTTTTTAAATTCAGAGATCCACTGTGAGCCCAAGATCTTGAGCATTATACTCCGAGGATCCAGTAGCAATCCTAGATTGTCATACATTTTACACTAGAGGGATCCACTGGGATCTAAAATATCTTTATGCCATTTAAATACCAGAATGAATCCAGATCAACTCGGAATCATATGGATCCAACTTGGATCCAGGCACAATTCCTGGTGTCAACACGAGATGTGGTATTTCCTAATATATGTAAGCAGAATCTGACATGTTTGGTCATTGGCTCGCTTAGTTACTGAACTGCCGGATTCCCGTCTCGCTTGCATAGCCGCTTTGCGCATGCCTGTGCCCGAATTTGACGAATATTTTCGAATGTACTTTGGCATCTTGGCTTCAGCCCGGTCGACATTGAGGCTCACGAAGTTCATCAAAAGTCAAATCTCGATGATAATATGTCGACCCTTTACAAAACGTTATATTTAGCTCTGATAACTGAAGACATGTTGGCTGACATAATTACGCATGTATCGCTAACGAAACGTGTATAAATTTTGTCCTGATATACGGCGAGGTATTTTGTAAGAAGAATCGCGCCCACGGTTGGTGTGTTTGCTGTTTCTATTAAGTAAAACGTCACATATTGCCCTACAGTTAATAATTTTGTATTTTAAATAGCATACCATTACGAAATAATAGGAATATACAGACTTAACTTCGGTAATGTTAACGCTACTCACCGCAGACGGTCAAAACATTGTCTTACATAATATGTGTTACGGGTTCTTGTTGCTTAAACCATTTACGAAATAATGACAAAATATATACTTTATTCGGCAACTCTACTCTACCAACGCAACTCAACGACGAACAGTTTTAACCCACGACAAGTCAATTGCCACACTGTCAAGAAATTCGTGGCGACCGCCCTGATCCCGATTTGATTTGGTACTCCGTTGGATCTCACGATAGCCATGCAATACAATTTGAACCTCGTGGATCTCCTTGCGTAAATGCATAACATCTGGGACCACATTCTTGAATCCCTCGGCGAAATGCTTCAAAAGATCGGCATCTCAGTGATATCTCTTCTTTCAACGAGCTTCAGATCCTTGAAACACAAGATGCAGAACTGACATAAAAACATTGTGGTTTCTATTTGCGTATGCAGGTATGTACATGTAATAAAAATCACCTGGCAAATACAGTTGTACCTGTAGCAAACGTAGAGATTGTAATGGATCTTCCTAAGAATTTAGCAAAAGAGATGCGTACTGCGTGCCTGATATCCCACATTGAATCATGTGATCCAGTGAATCTCTGGCATAAAAATATATCATGGATCTAGAGATATTTATGGATCCCTCAGCTTGTTGTGTACCTGAATCTTGTGTATACAGTGGATACCTGGACACAGACACAGATATCCGATCTCAGCTCGATCCCAGGATCCAGGTACTTTCTGATGCTTACCGATCAAAAATTAAGACTACGCATGCATTATATCCCGCGAATTACAAGAACGACTGGAGTTTCGGTCTCTTCGTTTCCTGGCATGTCCACTTATCGACAGTTGTCACACGAGTTGGATCAATCTGCCCAACACATGGAATAAGTGAGTACACTAGCATGGTTCGTGGCCATTTTTTTAAACATAAGCAAAACAAATATGGACAAAGTACAAAATAAACGATTGCGACACAAAAGACCCACACATCGGTTTTTAAAGTAAACTGTTGATCTTTTGTAGTTATGCAATTTGACTCAAGAAACACAATTGGTCAATGTACGCCAACTCTCCTAACTATGAATATGTGTACGTCTTGGCCGGCCGTTACTAACATGCCCTTGCAACTCAGCTTCTTGTTTCGAAAATACTCTTGCGTACACAGCATGTCTGGCCCATACAGAGACACTTGATTAAACACAAGCAGGGCGGTACCGTAGTCCCTATATGTGTAATCAAAATATAAAAGTGCTGTCATGATCAAGTATGCTGTTGATGTCATTGTGTCCCACTCGGAATCCGATTTAATTTTCTAGCCAAAATGACCATAGCGACTCATGGATATTAGCGAACTGCTCTTCTTAGGCCACAGCACGTCATCTGTTCAAACAACGTGTCAAACTATTGTCTAAAATCTCCCGCAACCTCCGAGCACCTCCGTCCCCATTCCACTCTTGCTCTGAAGTCTTGAACCGGCCCGCGCAGTATAGAGAAAACAGCGCCGTGCGGTGAACGCTCGCCGACCTCGTGTAATCCGCACCAGCGGCAACCCCTAGGCCAGCATACCGAGTCCAGTCCCGCCAGGCAGAGTCCCGATATCGCCACTTGACAGGAGGCTGATGTCGTCACCCTACCAGACGGCGTGGTCCTTTGATCCAAGGGGCCTAAGAATGGATAGTCCGGGGCTTTGCGGTTCGGCAGAAAATCCTAGTTTGGACTAGGCTGGGCCCGAAAGGGTTAAAACGGTGCTTATTTTTACAGAGAAAGGAGGCAAGGGAGGAGGAAGCTCCGAGGAGACATTCTTCGTGCTCGACACAGACTACTGGACATATGCCATCATATGGTCATGTAGCAACAAGAAGATCTTCAACATGCGTGAGTCTTACTTTTGGGGCCAGTGGCGCTCATTCAGGCTATATAGAATATATTCCGAAGTATCTACTTAAATAACTGAATTGAACTGCGCTTTTTATCTTTCTGAAGTTGCTGGCAGTTCATTTCATTTCACTTGGGTGTAGATATACGCACTCATCAGATCTAGGTTTATAGCGTGTTCGGCGGAAGTTTGACAAACATTTTATTTAGGTATAACAACCTGACTCATTTTGTTTGTGAAAATTAGATTTTATGCGTTGGATCGTATAAATCTACTTTATTCTAGGAGTATTTTTCCGTTGAAAGATAGTTATTTCAAATTGCTATGCTTAGCTTTTTTAAACGATATTGCTTGTCATTTCTTATATTTGCGAGGCTATTATGATCAACACAATGGTGCAAAGCCAGTAACATTTAAATGTGCTCCTGAACAAAGAAGGGAGCTTGCCAACAGTTTAGCACCAACGAAGGAGAAACACAAGCGGCTTATACCTTTTGATAGACAGTTATTCAAGTTAGACATTGTTTTGTCAGCAGTTCTTAACCTGCGGCGCTGCCCCTGACGCTGTTGCAGCGCACTGTTCCCGCTGACCTGACCTGTGCTGACCTGACCTGTGCTGACCTGACCTGTGCTGACCTGACCTGTGCTGACCTGACCGGCGTTGGGTGTTGTTCCGCAGAGTACCTGCGCATCCTGACACGCTCTCCGTACCCGCACTCTCACACGCTGCTGAAGGTGTACAGGGAGCTGGAATACCTCGGTCTCGGCCAGCAGCACCTCTCGCTGGTCGATGACAAACAAAAGTGTCACTATCAGGTCAGTTTGACGATGGCCGCGAGCGTTTCTCTTTACTGAGCGCGCCGAAGTGGCATGAAGTATACCGACAACGACCAGTTGGACTTTGGGATTAGTACAGTATAGCGCTGGTAGAAATCGGGAAGGCCACCTCCAACCGGGATGATGATTATCAGTAACGTCAGTCCCATAATGATCCCTGACAAACAGGAGCATCACGCACAAGAACAACCAGCTGTGTGTGTGTGTGTGTTTTTAAACAGCAATCTATTATATTGTCTTAAACTCGCCACGTTGACACTGCCTCACCTTGCAGATTGCCCAGACGCACTACAAGAAGGGCTACGGCCACGATAAGGGCCACGGTAAGGGCCATGGCAAGGGCGGCGGTAAGGGCCACTCTCTGCCGCGGCCCGCCTATCCCATCTCCTACACGTCCCTGCTGAGCGAGGTGAAGCCTGGAGGCAGCCACGGCGGCGGTCTCCAGCAGAGCTACACATACGACCAGGGCGGATACGGCAGCGAGGCCGCCGCTGGAGGCGGCGGCTATGAGCAGGTCGGCGGAGGAGGGTACGGGGGCGGCGGCGGGGCAGACGTGATCGGTCCCGGGGTCAGTCAGGGCTACTCTGGAGGCGGCTACTCCAGCGGAGGAGGAGGTGGCTACTCCGGCGGCGGGGCAGATGGCTACTCTGGAGGAGGAGGAGGCGGCTACTCCGGTGGAGGAGCAGAGGGGTACTCCGTAGGAGGTGGAGGCGGCTACTCCGGCGGCGGGGCAGAGGGGTACTCCGTAGGAGGTGGTGGATATGAGGGAAGAGTGGCAGGGGAAGGCTATTCGGAAGATGTCTCACTGGGCTACGGCGGCGGAGGCGGTGGCGGTGGCGGTGGCGGTGGCGGTGGAGGGGAGGGGTACAGCTCCAGTGGCTACGAAGCGCCCTCTTCTAGCTACTCGTCGCCCTCATCTGGCTACTCGTCGCCCTCTTCTAGCTACTCGTCGCCCTCTTTTGGCTACTCGTCGCCCTCATCTGGCTACTCGTCGCCCTCATCTGGCTACTCGTCGCCCTCGGCTGGTTACTCGGCGCCCTCGGCTGGTTACTCGGCGCCATCCGCAGGCTACGGAGGAGGAGGAGGCACGTCAGAGGGTTACAGTGGCGGTGGCGGCGGCGGTGGCGGTGGCGGCGGCGGCGGCGGAGCCAGCACTTATACCAGCTACAGTGAGACGAGCGGTGGAAAGTACTGAACGGAGACGGCGCACGGTGGGCGTTGGCAAGGGTACGAGTTCCAGCCGTGCATCACCTGTGTATTCAAGTAGCGGCTAGGTGAACACTCTACATCCGTTTCTCGAATGAGTTTGACGACTCGACTAACTGTTCACATACCTAGGCATTTGTTGGAAAACTGCTGCTGCCTGTTCTTTTTATGAAGTATTGGTATTCCACGTTCGTTATGAGGAGAGTTGCGGTGTTTGCGAGGGACAGGTTCTCCCGAATGTTTCCGGAGAGGTGATCCTGTTGTTACTGTTGTTGGCGTTGTTTGTTACGTGCATTTGTTTCCTTTTGTCTGCGGACAGATGTTTTTGTAATCACTTTGAGCGTGATCTTTTGTAAATACATTAGTCCTACCTATTTATTGTAGTATGTGAGTGTCAATAGATGCAATGTTCGTTAAATACATACAGTATCATGCATGCTCGGTTGCTATTTGTGATGAGGTGTATCAAGCCACAGTTCGAGATGAACTGAGTTACGGACACTAAATTGTTGGTCCATTGTTAGCCGATCAGTTATGAAACTGAATAAGATTGGTTGCAAGTAACGTAGGTGGAGCATTCCAGAACAGATCGACAAAAAAATATTGAAATAACACTGTACGTCTGAGATTTCTATACAACTACGCATCAGAGGTTATCTGAGCCGTATATTTACGCCGTGAAATTGTCAGCCTCGTCCTTCAAGTAGTTTTCGCATTACAGCCTCAGGCAACTTTGCAATGTCTAACCTGCACAGCTCTCATTTTTAGCAAGTAATATCTCTCATCAAAATCGGGCGAGTCATATGGACATATAAGGCGTGCCTAGGGAAACAATGACAGGGACACACAGCCCAACGTCGCCTGCCGGGAGCGGGGGCCGAGGGACAGGCCTCTATATCAACTGATTACTGAATATATGTATTTTTGTATTTCAATACGTGATCCCAGGCCGAATCAGCACCTGATTTTGTTTGTGGTCATTTCAAATTTGATATTTTTTTCATGCCATAATCGACACCAAATGAAAAGCCTTCGATGCTAAAGAAATTAGAGATAGGTTATTTATCTAAATATTGTATTTATGTAACTTACTATTTAACCAAATGTCTGTCTGTCTGTCTGTACGCACCGAATTTTTAACTGACACAATTTCTTAATGCGAAATGCTATGTAGTTTCTTACAAATTAGCATAGAATATTGTCAAAGGTATTCATTTTATAGATCACCTGACAACATCTACATGCGTATTAATGTGTTCCCTACATTTCCCAACATCAAACTGTCCCGTTAAAAATTAAGTCAATGTCTGTGTTGAGAAAAATAAAACGACAAAATTCCTGACTTATGATACTGCCATCTGTTAAGCAAATGCTTCAACTACAAGTAGAAGTGACGCAGCCAGCGAATATGATACAGGTGGCGCTGGGGGCGCTGATCCATTGACGGGAACTTAAACAAATGTAGTATGTACAATTGTACAGTGTGCACATTAGATCGTCCAGCAGAGCGGACGGGTAAGCACTAGTTGTTCTTTATTCGCCTATACGCATTGCTAACGACGGGCTATACAAAGCCACGGGTTTACTGTGGATGTACCCGAATGCAGTTCAAGTCTAAGTTTAAGTCCTTATATGACTCGCAGGTCGCATGATTTTGGTTTCGAGGGACGGGCATAGGGGCGTTTCGATCCATAGGCATAGGGGCGCCACGGGCGACTCGTGCATGGCCATGGTCAATGGCCATTTGCCATGGCCAGCCGAGTATTCATCGTTAAAGGGAAACAATCATCTTTTCCCACAAAAATGTGGTTATGAGTTGAAATCGATAGACAAGACAAAACATATATTGTAAACTCATCACATTTTGCATACAGATATTCCTACCAAAATCATTTCAAGTATAAGTTGATAAGCGTTCCACACTTTCAATGACTGGTCATCGTTACTTGCAAGCTGCTTGCAAGTACTTTTGGATCTCATCAAACTGCGGGTTTTTTCCGTCTTGTTTTCTTACGCAATGGAGTGGAAAATACATTTTTTAATCCTGCTTGTTTCGATTATATGACAGTCGATCCTATGCATACATTTGACAGCCATTGCATAAGCAAGGAAAACAATTTAGCAGTTTATTTTAGCCCCCTAGGCTGTACTGGTTCTGAAATTTTTCATAAATTTTCAGCACCACAAGTTTCGTATAACTTTGCATCTGGCTGTATATACAACACTGGACTATATCATCATGGCAAAAAAAAATCCCCCAAATCGTCAAACAATAAAAAAAAAATGAGGGAATATTCCACCTTTAACATTAGTTTTTAACTGAGATAGCAAGATTGTTGGGTGTACTGAAAAACCTCCAAATCTGACATTTTCATTCCAAAACGACCTAGTTGCTGAGTTTCAACACAAAAACCGTTGGGCATATTTGACATATTTTAAATTGGCTAAATATCGTGAGTCATGACGTTTCGCATACGTCATCAAGCACTCCACTGTGATTTATACGAATAATTAGTTTTACTAATTTTAAAAATTAGATATGCCACCGAGAACGCATCGTCTTGTCAATTTGGAACCGATTTCCAATGGAAAATTCCCAATAGATGCTTCGTGAATTCTGATTCAAGGATAGACTTTTGTCGGTATGACGTCACAACTCTTTTTGGTGACGCAAGACTCTTGTGACGTCACATGTATAAATATTAATATTTTCGCAATTGCAACAAATTGCTACTTTTTCGCAAAAACGAATGCCAGAACCGTAATCAAGGCATTCTTCTCCGTCATTCTACACAGGGACAGGGTAATTAAACACCTTCTACAATCTACATACTTTTCCCAAGGTGTTATATTCCCTTTAAATCGGAAGCTCCACTTGGCCACCTACGACGGCCTTTTTAGTGTCGGTGATGTTGTTTTCATTGACCATTCAGGGACGATGTCACGCGTCTTGGAGCACTTGCTTTATTTCTGGCCCTATGACTTGTCTACATATAGGACGTATGGAAGGACAACATTATCAGTGGCCTTCATGAAGCTCACTAGGTACATATGTACTTGCTTTTACTTTTTCTTTTTCAAACTTACAACTTTGAATTTGGTAATAATGTTTATGAATTGTTATTTTTAACTGACCTCTCCTTGATGTATTAAAAACGCTTTTCAAATTGAATATATTTGTGAAAAAACAAAAACAAAAACAAAACATTCTGTGTTAGCTCAGATTCTGTGGCAGCTCATATCTGATTCAGGTTACTGGTTATCTTTGGTGCAATTAGTTTTGATCTCAAACACTATAGCACTTGCTCATTATGTGTTGTAGTGTATATAAAGGGCACCATAACATTTTTGCAGTATGGTGTAATTTTTTAAAATTATGGTGTGCTCAGCCATTCTGTATTGTTGGCTCAGCAGTGTTAAAATAACTCAGTTTGATCTCTGTTAGTTTAAAGGTAACAGTTTAACATGGGGTTTTGAGATGAGATAGCCAAGTTGTGACGCATACTCGAAAATGTCTTGTTACGCTGTCACACAGGGACTCAGGAAGTATGTTCAAGTTGGGGGGGGGGGGGGGAAGAGATTATATATAGACCTGCAACGAGTACTCAGCTGGTAAATCCTGCTCCGACTTCAGAATCTGCCAGATTTGAATTTACTAGTCCTTTTGGTTTAGGTATTACCTATTTACGCACTAACCACTCGTCCACTACAGGTATTTTGATACCATCAATTTGACTGCAATTGACTCGGCTATACATACTTGCTATAGCCGATTTTTTTTGAAATTTAACTCGATACAAAATTACGAAAATTTGTGGGATTGGTCTCATGTTTTGGCTTGGTTGTCAGATGCTAATACATGTTAATATATATACTATAGCTGGAACTATATATATATATTGTATAATAATATATATATATATATATATATATATATATATATAATAGGAGTATATCATAGAAAATGTCAGATAAGAATTATATGATATGGAAAAAATATATATATATATAAGATATATAGAGATATAGAAACATTTTGCACAAGTTGAATAACCATTAAAACGAACTGACATTATTAACCTTCGCAATGACCAAATCGACCACTTTCGACGGCATTACCTAGCGTGGCATGTATAAGAATATTGCCGTTTTTACTTTATACTTTTGAGTTATTTGAAAACTAATATCGCTTTTACTTTTTTTCGCGCTCATAGACGCAAAAAATACGCATAACCCTGTCACGTACAACGCCTTATGACCCGTAACAGCAACGTTTGAACACTCAGCGTGACCTCAGGATGAACTTTGACCTGATTATAATGATTCAGTCCATCAATCCGAGGCTTAGCCTGATACTTATTTATTCGAAGCTCTAAGAATGATACTGGGGTACAGTGTCGGTTTAATCCCATGAATCTAGTACCGATTTTTTTTTACTGCTTATGCGCTTAACGCGCCGTGCCGGTGCTCGGCGCCCACCTTCGGCCGTGCCGGGGAAGGGATGGGACACCATCCAACCATTCACCATTCAGAGACACGCATTTCAAAAGCTTGTCAAAAGGTATTTCAAAACTTTCAAAAGCCGTCAAAAGTATTTTGGAACTATTGCTGTCATTTCTTTAAAGCATGTCAATATTTAGGTCACCAGAGGTTCATCCAAAAGTCAGTTATTTTTCACTTTCAGGGCTTTGCTCCAGAATCCCCAATATCCCGCGAACTATGATAGCTCTAAGGAAAGAAACGGAAAGCGATTTCAATAAAGCTTTTGAAAAGTGCACATCGCGGCAGTGGGTTCTTCAGATTATTATTTAGGTCAACTAAGTTTTAAGGCTCCTGAGACCATCAAAGTCAAGGGTCTATTTTTGCCCAATCAGTTTTTTACTTCTACGTATTCTTTTTCACGCTAATAAAGATAAGAACAATAATTTTGATCGCACTCGTGTTGGGTCGGCTCGACAAGCGCTTTAAATCGTATTCACGATGGACCAGGTCGTAGGTCAAATTAGAATATCTTGACGTCTCAGGTCAAGGTCTAAGTAGTCCCAAAACGATCATGTTGCAAATTGGAGACGTGTCTCATCGAGACAGTCGTCCGCATATACGCGATTGGGTTGACTTGTAACACATTGGTGGCGTTCACTTATTTCAACTGGGATTTTATCGAGAGTTAATGACAAACATTGTTGGGTGACCTTGATGACCCTGTAGAGGTCTTAGCAAAACTGCACCTGGGTCCTTCAGGTGGGCGAATGATACATGATCCAAGAGCGAATTGGCTGGCCTAATCCCCCGCCATTGGGGGCCGCCCCCGCCCCCCCGTATTCCTTGATTCATTATTTTATGGCGGCGGACGGGTCGGGCACCGGCGCGGCACCGTGCCCCTTTTAATTTTAAGGCGGCCACCCAGTATAAAACAGCCTCCCACCTTAAATTTGCAATGGCTTAGGTTACAGATTTTTAGGTCTTATTATCAAATTTATATGAAAACACATTTGGATAATGTCGTGAATTTTACGGGCGTGATAATCCTCGTGGAAAAACCTAAATAATGACAAATTGGAGGAATTCGAGTGTATCAAGTCAGAAGCCACAGAACAGTGAAGAAGGAAAATATAAATTTTCGTTTAAATGGCTTTATCAGATTTGTGAAAAACTTGTGAAAAGTTTTTATCCCCAAAAAATAAACTGCCTTTTTTGGTTCATATTGACACAAATTTGTGTTGTGAAGATATTTAAAAAAAAGATGCCAAAAGGTGGCAAAATCAGCATCGTCATTGCAAATCGCAAACTGTATCACGAAGTATAAAACTCTTAAATTGCTGACGTGCAGTTTTTCTCACATGGGTTCCGTTTGGAACTTTTTGGAACTATAATGTGTTGACGTTTACGGTGCTGGTAAACTATCCTACAATTTTCTGAGTTTTTCAACCAATTCACTTAACTATTATTAAAATGGCTTAACGCCTCAATTCGATAGAAACAGTCATAAGAAACCATCTCTGCCTATAAATTCTAACATTAATATGACAGGCTACTTTTTATCTTCCCATTACATGAGATTGCAATATATCAACGATTGGTTATTGATCAGAAACTGTAAACAGAAGAAATAAGATCCTCAGAAAAGTTTGGGGGGGCGACGCCCTCCTCGAAAAAAGTTTGGGGGGCCGCTGCCCCCCTGCCCCGGTTCCTGCTGTCCTTGCTGTCACATCTTTCAAGAAATCTCTTAATTAATTTAATATTCCAGTCCTAAAGTCGGGGACGGGAATACTCGGTAACTCAATCCGTGATTGGCTGATTTTGGCTAATTTTGACGGCATGATTATGAACGGTAGAGTGACGTAAGACTTTGGGAAAAGTGTTTGATAGAAACATATATGTGCTGGACTGGAAGTGGACAAGAACTATGTTCAGTACCATCATTCCCCGGAATGCAATGAATTAAGCTTTGTGAAGAATTGGTATCGTGATTGTGGATGCTTAAATCGTCTATAAACGTTATTCTCAGCAACAATTCTCAGCGAAATTATTCAGACGTACTAGTCTTTTACAGATGGGCGAAATCCGTCTTCAATCCTTGCTTTTGCTTCCTTGCGTGCATGGGGTTTCAGGATACTCGTTTCACTGGTCACTGAAATTTATGGCAAAAGAATACAATTGATAATCTGTCGTAAATGAATACATGGTATAGGCTAAGTTTGAAATATTTTAACACAACTATACACAACGTTCAACGTCCATCGATCAACACGAAAACTTTCCGTGGATAAACACAAATAACGGCAAAGAATAAGCACGTGGATTTGACTTCGAATTAATCTCCGTGGTTCTAAAAGCGTTGCATTTCCCCGCATCTTCAACAAGTTCTTAGGTAAGACTGTCTTGTATGCGCCACGATCCCTCCAAATCGATGACGTTTTGATGACATACGTGTTTCTTAGCAAGTAGATTTCGAGCTATTTAGAGGAAAAAAGAACGAATTTGAACCAAATATCTGAAATTTGCATTTGCTTTTCCGCGTGAACATATATTTTTATGACTTACTAGTAACATGATAACTAATTTCTAGCTTCTCTTCATCATTTCTGAGCTTTATTTGTCAAGGTGAAGTGTGAACTATTTCCTTTAACTATCAGTTTGATCTCAAAGGCTCCTCTCAGCTATTCATGTCGAATCATGTTCATTTAAACGGAAGCCATAATGGCACGGACTAAGCGATTTGGGAACAAAGCAACTCTCTCAGCGTGACACGGACTTCCCTTTTACGAATGGGTCGCTATTGTTTTGCTTGATGGCCAGAACGTGGATATATAGGTATATATTTAATTATAAAAAAGTATTTGTAATATAGCAAAGAGAGGAGAGGTCAGTTAAAAATCACAATTCATATACATATATATATATATATATATATATATATATATATATATATATATAGTGATATATATTTTATACTAGTAGGTACGCGCCTCGCTCCTACGGAACACGGAATAGACCCTGTGGGTACTATGGGTACTATTATTACTATGTACTATGGGCATGGGTGTAACTTTAATGCAAAAAGGTGTTTTAGCTACAACCCCAATAATTCTGGAATTTAACACTACGCCTATGAAGAGATGTGATGCAAATGGGTTCAGGGACAGGGGCGTGGGAAGTACTTTCAAGTTGGGTGGCAAACTTTCTGGCGGAACTGAGGTAGCAAAAATGATGGCTAAAAAAGCGATATATCGCTATGGTCGCCACCCGTTATATCGCCAACAGGACTGATCGCCATATATCGCCACCCGTTCACCCGATATATCGGAATCTATCCCCGATATATCGCCATCCGCTCTGGGTGCGTCAATGCCGGCGACCGCCTTGATCCGGAATTTCGTTGGTGACCACATTTCCTTTTGTCGACCCCTGGCCGACTCTTTCTCTGCTGAACGTCAGGAGAGCAGAGTCGATATCATACATCTATAATGACGCGTTTTGCTTAAAAACAATGATACACCGTGACCTACCCCCATGCCAAAAAGACTGAATGTTATTTATACTGTGGCGCCTAGTAGTTTTATGAATAGTAGCATTTACTTCCAAAAAGCTTTACAGCATTGTGACCATGAGTATTTTATCTACCGTGATTGTGACCTCTATTAACGCTAGGACGAATAAATCTATCCTATACCAGGTGTGCACTGTATTTAAAGGAAATAGTTCACCATGTTTTTTTCAAACAAAATTTGATTATATTTTCAAATACAACTTCTTTTCATAATGTCAAAAATAGCCACACATCGCGCCATATCAGGACAGAAGGACTGCAACATTAATTAATTTTCATCAAAACTTATGCGCACTTCTCTCCGCAACGCAAAGTTCAAACGTTGGCTCAGCCAATCAGATTCGAATGTATAGTCCGCGTAAGATTACTGGTAGGTATAGCTCTGCCCAGTTGTGGTGAGGCCCACATAACCTCTGGCCCAGGGTGTGTGAAGGCCCCACAATCCTTTGGCCAAAAGGTCAATATATTTGGCTGGAGAGGCTCCCTTTCAGCCCAGAAAAATTGCAGTCAAGGGTTTTTTCAACACGGGCTACAAAACTGCTATCTCAGTTCAAAACCCATGTTAAAGGTGAACTATTTCCTTTAACAGTGTTTACATGCTACGATGGCCAACATTTGGCCCAAATGTGTACTGCCACTGTTTAGATGGAAGGATGCAAAACCAGTTCCAAATTAACCCGCGAGTTACTGGGGGGGGGGCTATTAATTATAGCCTCCTTCCGTTATTCTGCAATATCTCCTAAACGAACAACGGTATCGTCACCAAACTTTCAGTACCTTATCCCACATCCATTGGACACATTCTGCTCGATGGAAAAAGATGAGGCTATGATAATTTAACCGGAAATGACGTCAAAGTGACGTCATGTTCTGCATTTTGTGTTGACAAATGAAGGTTTGCGGGAAACGCTGTCAAAAATCCAGTTTTGACGATAAACTCAATTTTAATACACTAAACGACAGGTAAGAAGTTGGGCTATCAAACTGCTATCTCGGATTTTTTTAATTTGTTGAAAATCAAAATTTTGGAAAATTCACAGATATTTTTTTGAATTTTGAAATTAAAAAAAAAAGTTTCAATAAAAAAAGGAATATGTATAATTGAGATCAGATATGATACCAATGAATGTGTGTAGCAAGTTTGAAGTCAATATCTTCAAAAATGGCTGAGTTATAACCTTTCAAATACAAAATTAGACCACCTTTACCATATAACAATACGTACAAATTGCTTTTTTCAGTTTTTATGGAACAAAATATGTTCTAAGGCCATTTTTTGCGTTCCATTCGATAAAAGAACCCATAAACATGTGTTAAAACTCCCAATGACCGTAATCTTCAGTTTGACCTCGTGACCTCGGATGACCTTGACGTGACCCAAGGTCAAAATTAACTAAGAATGGTAGATAGAAGTGTCAAGATGCACGAATCATACCGATTTACTAACTTATTATGCGTGTAGTATCGTATTTTTGCTCGACAATGCCGACCAGGGGCGTAGCCAGCATTTTTCGAGACAGGTGCATTCGGTCGGGGGGGGGGGGCCGTCACAGGGGGGCCCAGTCCC
>VOPJ01007547.1:0-21370 GCA_014673585.1 Semibalanus balanoides
ACGGGACGCACGGCTGACGGCTGCTGAGCGGGCGCACTGAGGTCCGAGGCAGAGGAGGGGTTCCAAGGCGGCTGCCAGGAGGCTGACACGGGACGCACGGCTGACGGCTGCTGAGTGGGCGCACTGAGGTCCGAGGCAGAGGAGGGGGTTCCAAGGGGCTGCCAGGAGAACAGAGCGGACCCTTCGTGATCGGCGTCGGCAGGCAGGAGACGCGCTGGCGGGGAGGGGCAGGGGACAAAGGCGAAGAGTTTGCAGCAGCGACAGCAGCTGCAAATGTCAGGCGCTTTCGATTTAGTGATCAGCCACTACTATATTTCTGACAAATGCAAAGGCCAATGCTACTCGTCTCATAACCTCTACGCAAAGTCTACTCGACTTTACTTGTATATGTTAGTTAAGGTGTGTACTGTGTAGGTGTAGCGTGTAGTAAAATGCGTAGTGTAAATACTTTGTGCGCGTGTTGTCGTGCGTAATCGGATGGGATCATCTGAGCAGGATTTTCAGATCTGCGAATCACTGCAGCGTGGCGAGGCGCGGGAGGGTGCCGGGACGCCGATAATAACACCCTCTGCTTAGTGTGAGAGTGAGCCGGCCGGCCGGGTGGCGGGCCGGCGGTACGGACATGTTTTAGCCACTCTAATTGGCACACCTCGCGAGCCGACTCTGTCCGCCGCCACAATTGAATGCCGCTATCGCCGCATCTCGCTCTTCTATGGACGGCGGAAATGAGCAGCTCTTGGCTCATCGCAATCGGAGCGACACAACAAAAGGCGGCGGCAATTATTTCAAAATATTCCCTATCGCGCGATCGTCCAGTTGGCTGAAAAGTCGCGTCTTAGGCGCAGCGTTTGGAAAGATTTAATTGTTGATAGTGTCGCCGGCGGTGGTGTATACCACGAGACGCAGTGTCGCCGGCGGTGGTGTATACCACAAACCCAGTGTCGGCTGGCGGGTGGTGTATACCAACGAGACGCAGTGTCGCCGGCGGTGGTGTAATACCACGAGACGCAGGTGTCCGCCCGGCGGTGGGTATAACCACGAGACGCAGTGTCGCCGGCGGTGGGGTACAACCACGAGAACGCGGTGTCGCCGCGGGTGTGTATCCACGATAGCGCAGTGTCGCGGGGTGGTGTTACCGACTGAGACGCAATGTCGCTGGCAGGTGGTGTATACCACGAGACGTCAGTTGTCGCTGGCGGTGGTGTATACCACGGAGACGCTGGTGTCGCTGGCGGTGGTGTATACCACGAGAGGCAGTGTCGCCGGCGGTGGGGTATACCACGAGAACGCAGTGTCGCCGGCGGTGGTGTATACCACGAGACGCAGTGTCGCTGGCGGTGGTGTATACCACGAGACGCAGTGTTGCCGGCGGTGGTGTATACCACGAGACGCAGTGTTACTGGTGGTGGTATATACCACGAGACGCAGTGTCGCCGGCGGTGGTGTATACCACGAGACGCAGTGTTGCCGGCCGCCGAGCGCTGTTTTTCGGGGCGACTTACGTCGCTATTCAGACGCCATATTGGGCTGATGGTGGTGTGACGCCATATTGGTGATACTGTGTCGATGCGATAATGGTAAGAGGGTGGTGATGACGACAACTGATGACGGCAGGAAGCTGGTGACGAGGTGATGACGGCGGGGTGGTGACGTTGGCGGGAGCAGGGTGACCGGTGAATGATGGTGGTGATGACGCCCGATGTGGGGCCGATGACGGCTGGTCGTTAGCGTCATGGCGTGCTGTGTGCCGGCCCGCTGGCCACCTGTGCCACTAGAGAGGTGCTCCTCAGGTGCTGCCGCCGGCACATGGTTTCAGGAGCAGCAACGTGGCCAGCGCGGTTATGTTATTGGTCTGCATGTCTGTCTATGGGACAGAAAGAGCTGGGCAGCACTAAGGAAGGGGATCAGTTCGGAAACGTCTGATTGTTTTATGTTATTGGATATTGTGTATGAATGTTTGAACGTTGTTCATTGTCATAGACTCATTCTGCAAATGAAATAAAAACTCCGGTTTATTCGTTTTGCAGCCCCTGGTTAATGCCAGCGGGCGTTATTCATTAGACCGGAACGGCCCATTTTTACTGTTTGCCAGTTTCCAGCGGGGCTTTGTTGCTGATTGACAGAAGAGATGGTATCACTGGCACCTGCAAATGTGTATCATTTCACCGTAATCCATATCCGGCTTTGTATGAACTGCAAACAGTGCGCCCGCCGCCCGGCTTATGTTTAATTGCGCCGTGTGTTGCCGGTATGTGACCACGCAGTGCAGGGCCGGACCGTGCGATCGGCCTCGTTTGGTGCTCTATCCGTGGGGGCTGCGGGTCACGGCCGGCTGTTAATTGACGATGGTTGATGGCCGACTTTAGTGGATCATCACGACCCGGCGGTGGTCACGTCATCCGTGGGGATGGCGAGGGAGGACATCACGAGCGAGCTGTGGTGGCCTCATGGTGACACCCGGACGGTGATGGACGTCAGGACAGAAATGGACATGGCGAGGGAGCACATCACGAGCGAGCGGTGGTGGCCTCATGGTGTCATCCGGACGGGGATGGACGGAAGGACAGAAATGGAACCGAACTGAACAGAACAGAGCCGAACAGAGCTGAACGGAGCCGGACTGATCAGATCAGAACAGAACGGAGTAGAACAGAACAGAGTAGAGCTGACCAGTAGCAGAAGCGCGCCCTCGTAGGATGGAGTCCCATCAGCGGCAGAAAATGTTGTTTCTGTGGTGGGACAAGTTGTTATCTCAGACTCTCACTCTGACTTGGTTGTCATAGTGCCCTCGAGTAACCCCTCCTAATCCCCCCGCCCGCCCCGCCTCACCCCTTCTCTGCAGCCACTGTCCAGCGGGACAAAGCCTCCTCCTCCACCGCCGCCGCCGCCGCCGCCGTCCCGACTGCTTGGTCCGCGCGTCGACAGGTGGACGGACGGTCTGTCCGGCCGGCCCGGTCCGTCGTCCCGTCCCCGCTGTGGTTCGTCCCTGTGTCGGACGCGGCCGGACGCGGCGCCGTCGGAAGCGATTTGTTCAATTGTCTGGCAACAGGTGCGGCGGCCGGCAAGTAATTGGCTTCTCAGCTGTGACCCTTTGACCCGGCCTAACCGGCGAGGTGTGCGGCATTGTGTCCGAACACCGGTAGCCGGTGCAGGGCCGTTGGACCGGCCGGGGAGTGGCGCAAGAGATGGCCAGGCGACGTCCGGTGAGGTGCTCCCAGTTGCAGTCAATGAGGTCATGGGCGCCGAGGCGCCGAGAGAGAGAGAGAGTATGATTGCAGGTCACAGCGAGTCTATTTAAATTAGATAGCGGTCCGGTTTGCGATGGCAGTCTCGTTTCCGGTTGTTAAATGTCATGGCCCATGGCGCGCCAGTTAATGGCTTCGTTGAACTAATATGTCTTGGTCGGGTAACCAGTGCTTAACGACACGGGGCCATTCCGCGCTGTCTCCCCGGGGACACTGTCTGCTCCGTCATGGCGTCATTACTGACCGGTGCTGTAAGACGCGCTGTGGACGCCGCTTTCGAAGGCCAACACTAATGATGAGAAGGCGTTCGGACGGTCGTTCGGTCGGTCGGTACTGGGAGGTTTGCTGGTCCAGAGTGGTCCTGGTCCGCCCCCCTGACCGAAATCCTGGCTCCGCACCTGCAGTGGCCGGTCGGTTGATCAGCCGGTTAGTCTGGGGACTGAAGCCGGCTCGTCTATCCGTCTCGTCGTGGCCGTGTTTGGTCGGCCTCAGGAAGTTACTCTGACTCTCTGACCTCCTCCGATAGGCCTGACTCGGACTGAGACGTGCGTGGCCCGACTCCAGCCGGTAGTGGAGACAGTGACTCGTTTGACTCGGACTGAGACGTGCGTGGCCCGACTCCACCGTAGTGGAGACAGTGCGCTCGTTTGAATCTCGCGCACTGCAAACCGTGCGTGCCCGACTCAGCCCGAGTTGGAGACAGTGACTCGTTGACTCGACTCGAGACGTGCGTGGCCCCGACTTCAGCCGGTATGGAGACAGTGACTCGTTCTGACTCGGACTCTGACGGTGCGTGGCCGACTCCAGCCGGAGTCGGAGACAGTGACTCGTTTGACTCGGTACTGAACGTGCGTGGCCCGACTTCAGCCGGTAGTGGAGACAGTGACTCGTTTGACTCGGACTGAGACGTGCGTGGCCCGACTCCAGCCGGTAGTGGAGACAGTGACTCGTTTGCAGTCCGCTCCGCTACCCAATGTCTTCCAGTGGGCCGTCGAAAAGCCACCGAAACTGTCCCGTGTCACAGCCCACTGGAAGAGACACTGTGATTGGTTTCATTGACGGTGGCATAGTCGATGCACTCTTCACCTTTCTTGTGCTGCTGTTGACACTGGTTTGTAGTCGGTCTGCGTTTAGGCGCCCTCGGCGAACAGGGGAACTGTGCAGAGCCTTTTTTAACATGATAACTGGGAGAGATTTGTCCCCCGTAGTGCCTTAAAATTGCCCTAGTGGACGCCAAAATCACCTGCAGTTGACGGTAAGAAAAACGCGTTGAACTGTCCCCAGCTAAGTCAGGGAAAGAATATTTCGCGCTGACGACCCGACGCCACCCCGCCCCCAACCCCCCGGTCAACAACTTTTAATTGACGAAACGAAGCGATTTCCCAAAAATAAATAAATAGCTCAAATCCCTAAATCTCTGTGAAAATTCCTTAGGGAACGGCCTTGGGGAGCTGAGCGACGTGACACACTGTTTATATTTCTAGCTGAATTAGTCGCTAAATTATGTCGCTGCGGTGCCTGTCGTCCCATCGTTTCCATATGGCTGACACCAGTTGACTTGTAATTACTATTTAGATGGCTTCTGAGACCTTTATGTGTTGTTTCTCGTCCAATCATCGGCACTTCTGACGACTTGCGTGCCCGTTGCAGATAAGCGCTATCTTATGAGATCCGCTTCAACTTAGGGACGCGCCCTCTACCGGATTGTCTATAGAGCCAACTTTGCCAATTTAGCCCGTCTTTGCTTTCTTTTTCGCCGATTCGAGAACTAATTGAGACTGGGATTAATGAAAGCGATTCTCCGAGATTAATTGAAATATCGCGCGGGCGGCTGGCGGGCGGCGAGCGGGGCCTCCTGCCGTGCGTTGCCAGCTCGCCATTCATCAAAGGCATTTCTACGACTGTCGACAGTAATTGGCGGTAATCCGTGACGGCGCCGATCGCCGGTGCCGCAGGCGATGCCCGAGGCGGTTCGTGGCCGCCCGGCACTGCGAGGCTCAGTGGCAATCGATGCTCCTCCGACCTGGTTCTGCCCTGAGGCGATCCCGTCCCGCCCACTGGCTCGGACCGTCGCTGGATCGCTGGCTCGCTCGGCGAAAGGTCAGGTGCTTCAGTGGGCGACGCTGTTGGGTCGAATGTGTCGCGCCTCGGCGGAGTTCCTACTGGGCGACGCTGTTGGGTCGAATGTGGCACGCCTCGGCGGAGTTCCGCTGAGGTGCCGTTCGAAGAGCGCAGAGATCAGTTGGCTGAGGTGTCGTTCGAAGAGCGCAGAGATCAGTTGGCTGAGGTGCCGTTCGAAGAGCGCAGAGATATGGATGATTCAGCAGGGGCGTACAAACACCATGAAAAGTGAGGGGGTTAGTGAAACTTTGATCTCTTCTTGATAGAAACCAAATCCCCCTATGACAAATTTCGTCACACATTTGAGGTCTTCTCGCCTTGGTGGACCTTCTGAGGTTTCACATTTTTATTTCTGCGCAAAATACAATATTTTAGCAAAACAATGCACACAAGTGATGGGCTATGTAACCCCTGCTCCCCCTATTATTACGCTAATGTGATGCGATTACGCTGTAATTGTAGAAATCGGCTAACGGTCGACATGCAACTGTAGGTATTTAAATCTTCTGTAGGTTTATGATCCATCAGAAGTGTCTCAATAGTTCTATATCCAGATCCACGATATCTGGTTTATTAGACATATTTATTTCTGTTCTCTTTTGTATTTCAAACGCCTCAGTCTTTTTGCGTTGCATCATTCGAACGAAGATGCATTTTCCACAATGCCTCCCGAGGACCTGTTTTCGTCTCCCACATTCGAATCATCATCCCACGCACCATTTGTATATCTTTATCTCTGTACGCGCCGACGCTATCCCCACGCTCCCGCCTTGATCTCCCCCGGAGGGCACAGCATCACTTCAGGAAGACACCGCCGTCTCTGCCGACCGCAGCCCGCTCCGAGCGAGCGTCGCCGGCCCGTATTGAGTCTCATCATCGCGATATGTTCCTCCACCGCCCCGCCGCCGCCACCGCCCGCTCAAATATTAACGGTGCCATTTGAGTGTAGCGGCCATTGCGGTGCCGCCGGGGCCGATGCTCCGTCTGATACGGGACGTCGCCGCCGATGAAATGTGCCGCCGAACGTCGCTGCGACCGCCGCCGTCCGCCGCCGTCATCGCGTCGTATGGTACTGCTGCATATGCCGCCGCCGGGGGGGGGGGTGAAGAGGATGGGTTGGGGGACTCGTGCACCCGAACGAAGACCGTGTCGGGAGACAGGGGTGGAGAGCGAGCGGGGAGCAGTCACAGACGGAGAGATACATTGAACCTCGCCCTGGTGGGTGTGGGGCGATCACTTTGACACTTTCCCTTGGGGTTTCGGGAATTACGGGAAAACTGCTGCGCGCAGCGCCGCCCAATTTTGTTCCGCTATATATGCATCAATTACCCAAAGTTTGTAAAAAAGTTCGTCTTAGGTCAGGTCACCAGGTCACGTCAAGTGACCTTTCCTCCAAAACATGTTTGTGGTCTTGCCAAGGCTACAGTATTTTTCTGAGAGATTCGAAACTTGCAGGATTGCATAAGGTCATTAGTACCTACAGTTCCTTTATCTCGCATTTTTTGTATCGATGACTTTTTGTATTTTTGTATCCCACCCAAATCGATATATGGGGGTTATTCGAAGGTCGGTCAATTTCGTGACCTCCCCATTATAAGTGCATGGCAAAATATATTAATGTTTCCTTTTCAGTGAATATGGATTGAATCAGGCAACTGTTTTCTGAATCATATTATTTAACTAATTATTGATGATCCAGATGCAGTTGTTACTCATTAACTTCTGCAAGGTCAGTTGAGGTCATCTGAGGTCACCAACACTTGTTTTTGCAAATAACTCTTATTGAATAATGATATAGACATGCGGACGACACCACTGTGTTTGTCTCGTCAACTCGCATCGACCCGTGTGCAACACGACCTACCTGGGTCATCAAATGACCTTGACCTTTGATCAAATTTTGAAATTGACCTTATCAGTTCACCATCATCATATTTCAAAGCCTCTTGAGAAGACTGACACGATGGTGTAAAATTATTTACTCTTTGTTTCACCAACAAGAAGTTATTTACGAAAAATGTAAGAAAATGTCATCGTGACTATGGTGGCCTCCGAAGCCTTAACTATTGATTGAAGTTAAAATTTGAGAACACTCAATGCATTTTAAAGAGTTTTGATTGTTTTTCTGTTGCTTCCCAGCTATCATAGTTCCTGAGATATTTTGGTGTTTCTGGAGCTAAGTCTAAAACTTGGAAAATTTGACTTTTGATGTCCTCTGGTGGCCTCAATTTTGACCTGAGATAAATATGATTGAAGCAACTTCGAATATCCTTATCGATAGCTTTTGAGTGCTTTTCCCGCGTTTTTTCCTATTCCTTTTAGTTTTTGAGTTCGTGGGTGTCATTTTTACCCCCCACCCCACCAGGACGAAGTTGTCTCAGAGGGCCACCAGGGCGCGGGTTAAAGAAGAGATGTATGTTTAATGGTAGTTTTGCAGTCATCCATAACTTAGGTTAGGGCATTTAAGAAGTGCCGATTTGTATTACGTTTCTGGTTCCATGTGCGTTCACTTGTGCGAGGACAGAAAATGACGGCACAGTCGAAGCACATTTAAATCTCCAACGTAATCAATACATTTGTCCCTATTATAATATATTACCCTCCACTAACACCTGATTCGGGTGGAAGGTCCTTAGGGCTGTCTTTAGGCACAGCCATTATGTCAATATGTACACAAACAACAGCTAGGTTCTGTAGACTGTAAGCATCCTGACACCGAAAACCAAACAGATGAAGCGCATCATAGCAGCACGACATGGGGATCAGCACGACATGTGGCACGTTTACGGTAAACCCCCCGGCTAAAGACGGGCTAATGACGGAAGTCAAGTAGAACACGGGGACCGGCCGGGACAGCCGGCTGCGACGTCAGAACACTCTCTGCGACTTAGGCCGGGAGCTGGCCGCGGCGTTAGGTAAGCCGCAGGAGATGACTGCCTCTATGTGCTATGTGCCCCGTCTGCACAGCTGACTTAGGCCGGGAGCTGGCCGCGGCGTTAGGTAGCCGCAGGAGATGACTGCCTCTATGTGCTCCGGTCTGCACAGCTTGCACTTATGACGGCGAGCTGAGCCGCGGCGTTAGGTAGCCGCAGGAGATGACTGCCTCTATTCCCGTCTGCACGGCTGACTTAGGCCGGGAGCGGCCGCGGCGGTTAGTAGCCCGCAGGAGATGACTGCCTATGTGCCCGTCTGCACGGCTGACTTCAGGCCGGGAGCTGCGCCGCGGCGTTAGGTAGCCCCGGGATGACTGCCTCTATGCTGCCCGTCCTGCACAGCTGCTGGCGGGAGCTGGCCGCGCGTTAGGTAGCCGCAGAGATGACCTGCCTCTATGTGCCCCGTCTGCGCACAGCTGACTTGGCCGGGAGCTGGCCGCGCCGTTAGGTAAGCCGCAGGAAGATGACTGCCTTATGTGCCCCGTCTGACGGCTGACTTTAGGCGGGAGCTGGCCGCGGGTTAGGTAAGCCGCAGAGAATGACTGCCTCTCATGTTGCTCCGTCTGCAACGGCTGACTTCAGGCCGGGAGCTGGCCGCGGCGTTAGGTAGCCGCCGGAGATACTGCCTCTAATGTGCCCGTCTGCACAGCTGATTAGCCCCGGGAGCTGGGCGCGGCGTTAGGTGCCGCAGAGATGACTGCCTCTATGTGCTCGTCTGCACGGCTGATTAGGCCGGGAAGCTGGCCCGCGGCGTTAGGTAGCCGCAGGAGATGACTGCCTCTATGTGCCTTTCCCCGTTCTTGCCCCAACGGCTTTTTTTTTTGAAAAAAAACAACTTTTTAAAAAAAAAAGGCCCCCCCGGGGGGGAAAGCCCTTTTTGGCCGCGGCGTTAGGTAGCCGCAGAGATGCTGCCTCTATGTGCCCGTCTGCACGGCTGACTTTAGGCCGGGAGCTGCCGCGGCGTTAGGTAGCCGCAGGAGATGACTGCCTTATGTGCCCGTCTGCACGGCTGATTAGGCCGGAGCTGGCCGCGGCGTTTAGGTAGCCGCAGGAGATACTGCCTCTATGTGCTCCGTCTGCACGGCTGACTTTAGGCCGGGAGCTGGCGCGGCGTTAGGTAGTCCGCAGGAGATGACTGCCTTATGGTCCCGTCTGCACGGCCTGACGTTAGGCCCGGGAGCTGGCCGCGGCGTTAGGTAGCCGAGAGATGACTGCCTGCTATGTGCCCGGTCTGCACGGATGACTTAGCCGGGAGCTGCCGCGGCGTTAGGTAGCCCGAGGAGATACGCCTCTATCTGCTCCGTCGGCACGGCTGACTAGGCCGGAGCTGCCGCGGCGTAGGTAGCCGCAGGAGAATGACTGCCTCTATGTCCCCGTCTGCACGGCTGACTTAGGACGGAGCTGGCCGCGGCGTTAGGTAGCGCAGGCAGATGACTGCCTCTATGTGCCCGCTGCACAGCTGAACTTAGCGCCGGAGCTGGCCGCGCGTTAGGTAGCCCAGGAGATGACTGCCTCTATGTGCCCGTCTGCACGGCTTGACTAAAGGCTGAGAACAAGTCCCTCGCGTGCAAAATCGCGTCTCGCAACTCCTATTGATAAAACGCAGCCTTTCCGCTCGTGTCTCGCTCGCGTCTCGCACTGGCGCTGGGGCGGTCCTCGCTGCGGATGGCGCAAGATCTCGCTCCTGAATGCGGGTCTCCTATTTTGCGCGCGAGAGAGTCTGACTCTAATGCAACTTTTCGGCATGATTTGCGAAGCAGAGACGAATTTTCGAGCGAAGAACGGCTCAGGCGCAAGACATGATTGCTTGCAGACGCGATTTGCCCGCGAGTTGCTAGTGTTTCAGCCTTGAGGCCGAGCTGGCCGCGGCGCTTAGGTAGCCGCAGGAGATGACTGCCTCTATGTCCCGTTGCACGGCTGACTTAGGCCGGGAGCTGCGCGGCGTTACAGGTAGCCGCAGGAGATGATCTGCTCTCTATTGCTCCGCTGCACGGCTGACTTATGGCCGGGAGCTGGCGCGGCGTTAGGTAGCCGAGGGGATGACTGCCTCTATGGCCCCGTCTGCACGGCGACTTATGCCCCGGGGCTGGCGCGCGTTAGGTAGCCCGCAGGAGATGCGGTCTTCCTATGTGCTCCGGCTGACTTAGGCCGGGAGCTGGCCGCGGCGTTAGGTAGCCGCAGGAGATGACTGAGCCTCTAGATGTGCTCCCGTCTGCACGGCTGACTGCAGTGGGAGGGCACGAGTGGTCGAGTGGTCAAGTCCTGGGAGCACAGCCTCAGAGGGGATACGACTGGCCAAACATTGGTTCGTGGTTGCGGATGTGGAAGCCAATAGCCAACGAAGTCAGGTTACGAGAAAAACATAAATACAATGGTACTTAATTGAAGATTGAGAAAAAAAAATGTTACTCTTATTGAAGATTTCGAGCACTGCAGATAGGAGGGCTTTTGATATCCATGATTTGTTTAACCCTCGCCCTACGGGGGGGGGGGGCTGACAGGCCAATGTTTTTTTAATCACTTGTTATACATGCGGCGCGGCGCATCTTTCTGAAATTTTCAGGAGATGAGTTAACAACAATTATACGTATGCCTGTCGGAAATTTCATTGAAATTGGTCAAGTATTTTTTTGGAGATAATGACGTTTTAGTGACATCATGTTTAAAAAGGTGAAATGTTTAAAAATCGTAGGAAAATAGAGTTTTACAGAAAATAGCAAACAAAGGCGTTAAAGATATAAAATGACATTTTCCTTCTTAATGGTTTCTTTGAATTTCGACATTTTGGGTTTTTTAACCCCCAAAAAGGTTTAAAAAATTGATTTTTTGGGGGAAAAATCGCTACAAAATCAAAATTTACAAAGATGTTTTTTTTTTTAAATGGAATAAATGTGAGGGAACTGATTATAAACTATACCTTAAACCCTAATTTCAAAGCAATAATCTCTATTTTTGACTGAGTGATGGCTCCCTAAGTGTAAGAAACTTATGACGTCATTTTCTTAAATTACTTTTTTTTTACTTTTGTTGACCAGATTAAGAACAAGCAAAAAATGCCTTTTATGTATTTCCGGAGCCAAAACTTATCTAGGAACATGCTTTTTTATTTACATTTATCGAATTTCTGAATTTTGAGGTTCACTGACCAGAGCAAAATCGCTATTTCTGGATGTGGTCGAGTCGGGCTCATTCACTTGACCTGGTAAGATAGCCCGTGGACTTCAAAACCTAAAATTTTCATACCATTAGATTCCTCACATGACAGGCAACGTGCTGTTTTTTTCCGCGTTGCTCTATGTTGCTTGGTTTGGAAGTTAGCATGGGGGCCTGTCAGTCCCCGTAGGGTTGAAGGTGAAAAAATGCACCGGTAAGGGCGAGTGGTAAGTGTCGGTTCACAATTTTCCCGCCATTGTGTAGCACGATTTCGGTCGATTTGTGTTCACGTCTGCCATGGGTGCTCTCTGAAGCACACTCAGTCGGCAGGCTGTGGGCAGGGGAACATTGCAGCTGGGCAGGCTAAAAGGCAACGTTCGAAACTCAGACGAAGGCTTTCGATGTTTGTTGTCATTTAATTTTAAGATCCAACGTTCCTTTAAATCTGTACTTAAACAGGCAAACTGATGAACTTTGGTTGCTGAAAGTAAACAAACGACTGCATTCAGATGTCATTGCATAATATGCGTAATACGATGTTTCGTCGTGCCGATGCCAGACAATGATTTTCCCTGGCAGTCACCAATTTACCTTATGTTATCGGTGCTGCCTCGTACCGTAGTGGCCGCTTTTGCTTTCCCCGAAATGCTTACATCCATCCTCTCCACTAAGGCACACATGGCCGCATTCTTTAAATAAACCCTGTGTGAAAATTGACCGGCCCATTTATGTACCAACTCTGAATGCACTGCTGCTGGACGAAATTGACCATTGGACATCATTTCTGGGAATAGTGTCGGTCGGTGGAACTGGAGCGGATATTACAGCTCGGCCAGCGCTGGAGCCGCGCTGTGACAGACGACCTTGGCACAGCCTGATTTATCTCATCGGGCCAAATTGGAGTCGGCCTCGTGAGATTGACGGCTGCCGTCCATTCTGGAGTGACGCGGGACCGACGCCGGTTATTGGCCGACGGTCGTGGCCCGGGCTGGCCTGGTTTGGCAGCGGCCAGCCAGCCAGCCAGCCAGGCCAGCCAGCCAGCCAGCCAGCCAGCCAGCCAGCCAAGCCAGCCAGCCAGCCAGCCAGCCAGCCAAGCCAGCTGGCCAGCCACCCAAGCCAGCCAGCCAGCCAGCCAGCCAGCCAGCCAGCCAGCCAGCCAGCAGCCAGCCAGCCAGCCAGCCAGCCAGCCCAGCCAGCCCAGCCAGCCAGCCACGCCAGCCAGCCAGCCAGCCAGCCAGCCAGCAGCCAGCCAGCCAGCCAGCCAGCCAGCCAGCCAGCCAGCCAGCCAGCCAGTCGGCCGATCTACCCAACACGGCCTACGGTCCGGTCAGCTCGGGCAGGGTAGGGCGAGTTTGTTGGAGAGAGGTGTCCTGAGGTCAGACAAGCCTGTTTTGTCATGGCCAGCGTCTGAAGCTGTATATGAATTCCTTGGTGTTCGCTGTAGTTGGTGTTATTGCCGGAGAGCTCCTATTTTTACATAACACTTAAACCAATTGCACGAAATGAAATATTCGTTTGGGAGAAGAAAAATAATGCAAAGCATTGGTAATTTTATCGACGTTGTGGAATCTGATTTTTGATTTTTTTACTGGAAACCCGCTATGAGTAATAATTTAATTCAGCATGGTTGAAGACTTGCTGGCTAATACGCAATCTTATTGGTGTGTTTTGAAGTGGGATGCATCTCTCGTCGTATTTGGACGGATCTGGCCGCCCGTATCGAGTCTTCCTTCCGTGTCGTTTGACCTTCAGTTGTCTTTGGCCGGGGGATGCCGTACCCCCCCCCCTCTTCCCCATCCGGGAGCGCCGCCGCCGTGCCGACTGACTGACCGGTCAAATCGATATAGCCCGCGGCGTTCTTCGGTTGCAGAGAGAGAGTGGCAGATACTGCGGAGGTGACGTGCCGGCTGCCAGCCAACCGGCGCACCGCTCCCGGGGGAACAAATTAACAGGCGAAAAGTTTAGCACAAAACCGATTAACCGAACATTTGCCACTTAACCGAAACTTTGCTCCCGTGGGGTACAAACCAACAGATTAAAAGTTAAATGCAAAACCGATAAACCGAAAAACTGTTTGTGTTTCACATTGTGGTTATCAGCCGTTAGCAGTGTTGTTGGGAGTTTTGACTGGGACAGAGTGAGCGACAGGTCAGCGGCAGACAATCATTGGCTCTGCATTGGGTCACTGGGTCACTGCCGGATAAGGCTAGTTAAAGCCGCTTACTCTGTGGCTAAACATCATGCCGATACGCCGGCAGACGGCAGCTATGGCAGCTATGACGGCTAGGACATCTGTGACGGCTGTGACAGCTGTGATGGCTGTGACATCTGTGACGGCTATGACGGTTGTGACGGTTGTAACATCTGTGACGGTTGTTGCATCTGTGACGGCTATGATAGCTGTGACGGCTTTGACAGCTATAACTGCCGTGACACTTGTGACGGCTGTGACAGCTATGGCGGCTTTGCCAGCTGTGTCAAGGCGATGTCAGCCGCTGTGCGTTAGAGACCGCCGCGTACGGCCGCCGCTGCCGTCAGCCGCCGCTGTCACGCCGCCTTTGTCCGACTGCCGTCTGCCGGCAAAGTTCACTGCTTCTATGGGACGGTTCAGCGGCGCTGATCATGTGGTAATGTCTGAGCTGAGGAGCTGAGGCTGAGTTTGATTGATTGCAGTTAATGGTGCCGCCGCTGCCAGACTTGGTGAGTGGGTGTTTGCTAATGGACTGTACTGCATGGCGGCTGGCGGTGTTCTGGGGAAGAAGAAGGGCTGGATGCGGTCATGCTCAGAATAACTAGTCGGACTGATTCGCTCATGAAGTGGACAGGGACGGAAGATGTTAGGCTTCCCATGTATTTGCGTTACGCACTTCACAGAGAATATACAGAAATTGTGACAAACTCATACCAGTATTTCCTTACGCTTTAGGTTAATGCAATGTCTTTTCACCGATTCAATGAAGGGTGGAATGTTTTCTCCGTATTTTGTCTTGCTATTTTTTTCCTTCTGTCAGTAGCCTTTAGTTTCATAACACCGCTTGATGAGTTTGTTTTCTCTTTGAAGCATGATCCCGTTTCGTTGCTGTCACTCGTTAGTAGAATCGAGCCGCGGTTTTAAATTATTACGCTTTAATACATATCCTGACTGAACATCATCATCCATTACCGCCATTATTTATTGCTCTGCATGATACGCTCGGTGCGCCTAATTCACGTCATGATTGCCCACGCACGACTTGTGATTCGGTTGAGGCTCGGTGAATGCCGGCCGTGCGAATCGCGGTAACGACAGAAATCCCGCACCCGCTGCAACCTGGCCCAACCTGGCCCTGCACCTGCCGCCGCCGCCGCCGCCGCCGCCGCCGCCGCCGAGTGACGCCCCGATCCTTCGGCCACGTCACGTCACCGCGCCTGGGGTCACTGCACTGGCACCCATTCAGCGACCCGGCTCGTTCACTGCTTTGTTCAGGTCCAGAGGGGGAGTTGGCAGGGGGTAGAGGCCAGCGGTCCGTCGTGGGTCATCTGACGGGGCGCGTCGTTTGCCGGCTGACCCGTAGAGCGCCGCTCGCTGAAGTGGGGCTCCTCTGCCGGCCGTGAGTGGTTCGGGAGGGCACGACCAGTGACGTGGCGCTCCTCCACCTTCAATGGAATCAATGACGCTTATTTATTGCAGCCGAGCACTGTTTGTGCCTGAGCTGTTTCTAAGCCTGAGCTGTGCTCTGGCTGAGTTGTGTTCTGGGTGAGCTGTGCTCTGGGTGAGCTGTGCTCTGGGTTAGCTGTGCTCTGGGTTAGCTGTGCTCTGGCTGAGCTGTGCTCTGGGTAGCTGTGCTCTGGGTGAGCTGTGCTCTGAGTTAGCTGTGCTCTGACTGAGTTGTGTTCTGGGTGAGCTGTGCTCTGGGTGAGCTGTGCTCTGGGTGAGCTGTGCTCTGGGTGAGCTGTGCTCTGGTTAGCTGTGCTGTGGCGTTAGCTGCTGCTCTGGGTTAGCTGTGCTCTGGCTGCAGCTGTGATCTGGATGAGCTGTGCTCTGGCTTGAGGCTGTGCTCTGGTGAGCTGTTGCTCTGGTGAGCTGTGCTCTGCTTGAGTTGTGTTCTGGGGTGAGCTGCTGCTCTGGTAGCTGTGCCTTCTAGCTGAAGGCTGTGCCAGTTCTATCCCGAACTGTTTTTTTTTTTTTCCTTTGTATACCAAGGCTCCACCCTATCCATAGCAGTAGGAGCCGGGGGGGCAGGGGCCAGCTGGCCCCAACATTTTCGGATTCTAACATTTACGCCTATGGGACGTTTGCATTTGCGAAAGAATACGACTTCAAATGCCTTTTGCCCCCCCCCCCAACTTCAAATAGCAGTTCCTATACGCCCCTGAACCCTATCTTGATCCCTTAGCTGTAATCAAGCTGCACCTAGTCTTCCCCAAGCTGTTTTGAGCTGAACCAAGCTAAATCTTAGCTGTACCCGGTCCATCCCGGAGCTGTACCTCAGCTGTACCCGGTCCATCCCGGAGCTGTACCTCAGCTGTACTCGGTCTATCCCGGAGCTGTACCTCAGCTGTACTCGGTCCATCCCGGAGCTGTACCTCAGCAGTACTCGGTCTATCCCGGAGCTGTACCTCAGCTGTACTCGGTCTATCCCGGAGCTGTACCTCAGCTGTACTCGGTCTATCCCGGAGCTGTACCGGGCTGCGGCAGCTGGTGGTGATGGATCATTGCGTTGCCCGGTGAATCGATGCTTGGGCAGGCAGCGGCGGCCCGGAGGCAGGCCTGGCTGCCGTGATGCATGGCTCGCCGGGCCGTATATTCCGTCCGGGCCGTACTGGGGACTGAGACCGTCTTGAGGCATCCTGAGGACTCGAGGAGGGCCCAGCCGCTCTCCCGCCTCCCAGCGCCGCCCAGCCTCATTACTTCCCATCCACTGCACCTGCAGTGTACCACATCCCGCCACCCACCCGGGACGTCACCAACAACACGCGGCCGGTTGTGATAGGCTTGTGGCGTTTTTCAGGAGTGAGTTTATTTATGTTTGCTTATATAAAGTGTAAAAAGTAAACAATGCTATTCTTATTTCGGCAATACAAATTTGTCCCCCAGCCTTGTGATCCATCTAAGTGAAATAAGTGTTCTTTCTTCAAATTATTGTTCATATCACATTTTATGGATGACATTGGAATACTTTTTCAATGGATATTCTTTAATAAACCTGGTTCAACTGGTGTTACCTTTTAAATACATTATCACATTCACTCGTGCTGTGGTTTAAAAAATCGCAAATCACTTCCTTTCTGTATATGCTCTTTAATTTGGGAAGCCGTTTTCTTTAGCAATACGGACATCATTTGCGTTGGAGCCTGACTGGATTTGTGCGGCAATCCTTGGAGACCGCCGGGGGCAGCGAAGACTGTTCAGTCCGTCTCTGAATCCAGGCTCTCTGATCTTGTCTCAGCCGCCCCAGAGCGGCCATTGTTTTCAGTTTCACTGAATTGGAACAGCCTTGCCTGCTGAAATGTACAATTTCTGCAGGGCCCATTTGGCTCGGCGGCCATTTCTCCATGTGCCAATCTGTTGGCCGACCGGCGGCTGTCTAAATTTCCAACGAGCCCATCCGATTTTTACCGATGGAATCAGATGAAATGAAACGCCCATCCTCGCGGCGCGCCGGCGGAATAAATTGAAATCATAAAATAGAATTGAGCCGAGTGCAGCGCGGCCGACTTTCTGGGAACGGCCCGAGATGGAGCCTTTAATCCGGGCCCAATGTTTCGATCCAAGATGGAAATATGAGCGCAGCCGTCTGCGCGCCGCATGCTGCCGAGCTGCTGAGCTGCCGGCGCGGCCGCGATGGCTGGGGCTGCAGCAGCTCAGTTTGACGCGGTATCGGCGCAGCTCTCGGCGGCATCTGGCCGGGTGGCCGGGACCGCGGCCGGCCGGCCTGCGCGGTACAGGTCTCCGCGCCGCATCTCATATTGATCCTGTTCCAGTTTGAAGTAAACAAAGTCTCCGGCTGGGCCGGGCTGGGTCGCCGGAGCACGCGCGGGTGGCACCGCCCGCCACCCGCCGCCCGGCCGCGCTTCCCGCCCGATTGGAGTGCATTTTAATAGCGCGCTTCCCATTGGCCGGTGCCGGCCGATCGGCGCGCGCCGATTGGAAGAGACGATCGGCGATCGGTGCTGATTGGAAAAGACGCGGCGCGCCGGCCGACCGGCTGGCGATCAATGCCGGACGGCGGGTCGGCGGCGCCGCGACACCGACCGGCGGGCCGGGGCCGACCACGGCGCGCAGCACGACCAATCGACGCGGCCGATCGACGGCTTCGGCCCTCTATCGGTGGCCGATTGGCGGCCCGTGTCGGGCGGGGGCGGACCGTGGGCGGGGGCGGCGCACGCCGGCCGTACCAGCCGTGCCAGCCCGTCCGACAGCTTAAACCGATTAGCTCGGCTGTGGCCGCGTTCCCACGGGCACAGTGGTGGTCTTTTTCTGTCCGGTAGCGGGCGACGCGACAAAAAGCGGCGCAGGTGTGGCGGGCGCGGCTGACCGGCGGCGGTGGCGGCGTGTCACGGCGCACCAGAGACAGACGGATCAGATGGCAGAGGGACAGCAGCAGCTCCGGACGGGCGGGCCCGCACTCCGGGGGGCCGCCCGGACCGGCCAGACACCATGGGAAAACGACCCGGGATGGGCGGGGATGCTGGGAGTCTAATGCCGGCTATGTTAGATCAGACGAGTGGGCACCAAGAAGATAAACTCTGCCGTTGTTGACTCTTCAGGCGATAAGTTTGCTTTCCGATCACAGTATCTGCTGTTGGACATACGACAATACGGCATCCATTGAATAATGAGAGACAGATAATCTAACCTCGAACATGTCCGTGTTACATCATCTTCCTATTCAGTCAGTGTGGTAGATTATGATTAATCTGCTTTGATTTGTGGTTAAAATGTTACATGATAATACTGTTTCCGAAAATATTCCACGATATATCAGCAGTGAGATTGAAAATGCCTACCTCCCGGTTTCACTGGAGCTGTTATAACTTTTAACCATTCGTTTCCGTTATAATTAATTAAGTTTGTGTTTTGTATTGTAAGGAATATAATTGCGTGAAAAGGTGGAGACATCCTTGTTCAGTGCCCACTGCCGTTTGGCTCACTGAAAACAAGCAGTGGAGCCTCTACAGACGTTCAGGAGTCGGGACTGTGCTGTGCACTGGGCAGTGTGCAGCGTGTGATTCATAAGGATCCCCTTCGCGTCTTGTCATTCAAAACCCTGTGATATATTTGAAGTATATACCTCCCCCGTATATGCTCTTGTGTAGTCTGGCTTCACCATTTGGGTGACGTCACCATTTTTGGAAAATACCACAACAATGAAAATAAGTCGCGTTGGTCAAGAACGCTCCAGGATTACTAGACATGGAAGTTAAATAAATCCAAATCGCACGGCTAAACTTTCTGTGTTGGACTTGGAATGCTTGTTGCCATTGATAAAAATGTGTTGCAAACTCTAAGTGCCTTGATATTCCACAGAACACTGAACAATGTTGCGATGTTGTTGCCATTCACACGGCGTGAGAGAACTCCGTCATGAAGCCAAAGACTCTTTTGATTTAAATGCATGTGTTGACGGATAAATATGCTGATGTGAGGCGGCCAGGCTGCCTAGTGGCTGTAGTTAGAGCTTTCTTTAAAGAACAGCCAACCAAGAGCGGTTTATATATATATATATATATATACAGGGTGTTGCAGGTAAATTGGGACAAAATTAATTTTAAAATTACGGATTTGTTAAGCGAAGGAATTGGGTGAAATTTTGACATGATACTATTCCAACAATGCTCTTTCGCGTGTTATCAAAACAATTGTCCGAACACGTAGCGCAGTCATGGAGGAAAGGCACAGGGACACTATTGTTCAATTATTCCGCGCCGGTCAGAGCGCGAAGGACATAATTAATGTTACAGGAAACCTCATATCCACCATTTATCGAACTGATGCGATTATTGGGGCTGGAGAAGATGTTGTCCGATGTCCTCATGCACGTCATGTAGTGACCGCAAGCGGAACCCGACGTTCCTGGCCGACCTGAGAAGGTCATTGCATGTCAAACCGAGGACCCCTATGAAAAAACTGGCACGTGACCGTCAGGTGAGCAAGAGCACCAATAGAAGTCCCATCGGGGAGGACCTCGGCATGCAGTCTTACAGCAGGAAGCAGCAGAACCTTGTGAGGAAGTGAGACCGGAGTGAGGAAAGACAGATCGAAGACAGGACGCCGAAAGTTCTGAACCATCTCAAGCACCTCAAGGTGACGTTAGGGTGTTAGTCACCGAAAAGAAGTTCGCGGTAGAAGAGGTGGCCAACCACCGGAACTCCCATGTAATCGCCTCCAGCCCCGGTGGTGTGCCTCTGGGGATGAGGAGCAAGCACCCTGCCTCGGTGATGTGTTTGGAGCCGTCACGACCGATGGTCGTGTGATACACCCTCACTTTATACCCACCGGAGTGACTGAGGGTCAGCAGTCGGCACTGCAGACTACCTGGTCATCTTGAAGGAGGCCCATATCCCCTGGATGATGACACACTATGACCTGCACAAAGTCATGTTAGAGTAGGACTCCTCGCCAGCTCATGCGTCACATAGGGTGCAGGATTTCCTGAACCGGAGGATCCCTTTGTACGTCCCGAAGAATATTTGGCCCTCCAACTCACCACACCTCAATCCGTGCGACTTCTGGATGTGGGGCGTGATTGAGGAGGAGACCAACTCACACGCTCATGCCCGCGTTTCGGACTTGAATAAATCCATCAAGCAGGAAGCGAGCAGCATAGACCCGGGAGAGGCCCAGTGCGCGTGCTCCGCTTTCTGGGGCCGCATGGAGAGGTTGCGGGACGCCAACGGCGGCCACATCGAGTAGGCACATATAGCATGCATGTCGTAATATGTGTGCAAAGTTTGGAATTCCAGTCTCTCCATTCACCCGCGTTATATCACTTTGAGTAGAGGCATTTGATATTCCCAATTTACCTGCAACACCTAAAATACCGATTTGAAAAATATATGAAACTTCACGTGTTGCGCACTTTTAAATGTCTTTCAAGGTAGATTGCCAACAGCCGCTCCTAATGTGTAAAAACCGCTTGTGTGATTAGTGCATGGAATTCTCCCTATCATTACTGGATCAAATATTTTCTTTGAGCTTCTGTTCATTCCTGTCTAACAGTAGATTAGCCAAGATATTAGCGAAACCGTTTGACGAAATTCTCTCGGAAGCATAAGTTGAAGCACACTTACGTAACTCAGGTTGATCTTCTAGACCGATTAAGGAAGGCTAGACTTTCCTAACAAGAAACTAGCGAGCTTTGATGTCAAAGCACTATTTACCAAACGTCCCTATCGATGGCGCTATAAACGCTATTGAAAGACACTCTCGGACATATCTGCGTGAACGAACTGCCATTTCCCAAGAAGGACTACTCACACTAGTGAATTATGCCTAAAATTCAACCTTTCACTTTCATGAAAGAGGAATACGCAACAGCACGAGGGGCTTGCCATGGGCTCGCCGCTCAGCCAGTTTGGCAGCGGTGTCTGTTCATGGAGATGCCTGGAGGATGAACAGCTTACCAAGATAATGGGCCAAAACACCAAGTGGTTTCGTTACGTAGACGACATATTAGTAATCGCACCAGAAGAACTCAAACTTAAAGGAAAACTAAAAGAACTGAACCAAGTACATGAACTCATCAAATTCACTCTTGAAGAAGAGAAAAATAAAATGTTGCCTTTGCTAGATACAACGATCATTAGAACAGATGACGGGGTGAAATTCAGGGTTTTCCGAAAACCCACTAACAAGGAGGACTATGTGCGCTTTTATTCCGCCCACAGTGCGAGAACCAAGTCGGGCATAGTTATTGGATTTTTCTTACGTGCCTT
>VOPJ01007548.1:0-21369 GCA_014673585.1 Semibalanus balanoides
TCCGCCGCAGTCAGCTGCATTTCACTGGACTCCGCCGCAGTCAGCTGCATTTCACTGGACTCCGTCGCAGTCAGCTGCATTGCACTGGACTCCGTCGCAGTCAGCTGCATTGCACTGGACTCCGCCGCAGTCAGCTGCATTGCACTGGACTCCACCGCAGTCAGCTGCATTTCACTGGACTCCGCCGCAGTCAGCTGCATTTCACTGGACTCCGCCGCAGTCAGCTGCATTGCAGCTGGATCTGCCGCAGTCAGCTGCATTTCACTGGACTCCGCGCATGTCAGCTGCATTTCACTGGATCCCGCCGCCAGTCAGCTGCATTTCACTGGACTCCGTCGCAAGTCAGCTGCATTTCCACTGGACTCCGCCGCAGTCAGCTGCATTTCACTGGACTCCGCCGCAGTCAGCTGCATTGCACTGGACTCCGCCGCTCGGCCGTGTGGCCTGTGTGGTTAGGTCAGCCGTCATCAGTAATGGCCTGTGTGGTTAGGTCAGCCGTCATCAGTAATGGCCTGTGTGGTTAGGTCAGGTCATCAGTAATGACCTGTGTGGTTAGGTCAAGTCATGAGTAATAGGTTTCTCGAGACAGGCTTTTGTGATCAGCAGACAAGGGTAGGCTGATATGCTGAGTTACTGTATTTCATTGTATTGGTGCCGCAGCACCAGGGCAGTCGACTGCATCTGGCACTTAAACAAGTGTGTTCTGGATGACATGTAAATACAGCCATGAACAGGCTCGAGAAAAAGGACCTCAGCGGAGCAACTTCTTCGTTTCTCTTCGCCGCTTTTTGAGCAGATTCAAATGTAATTAAATTGGCAGATGTTTGCCGAGTTGCGCCGTCAGCACACGGCCGCTCTGGACCAGCCCTGTGTCTGACTGACTGGTACCGCGGCTGGTCCAGTCTCCAACGATCAGCTGCTGCCCTGTGTCTGACTGACTGGTAAGTCTCCAGTGAGCAGCTGCTGCCCTGTGTCTGACTGACTGGTACCGCGGCTGGTCAAGTCTCCAGTGAGCAGTGCTGGCCCTGGTGGCTGACTTACTGGTACCGCGGCCTGGTCAGTCACCAAAGTGAGCCAGCGCTGCCCGTGTGTCTGACTGACTGGTACCGCGGCTGGTCCAGTCTCCAAGCGATCAGCTGCTGCCCTGTGTCTGACTGACTGGTACCGCGCTTGTCCAGTCTCCAGTGAGCATGCTGCTTGCCCTGTGTCTGACTGACTGGTACCGCGGCTGGTCAGTCCTCCAAACGATCAGCTGCTGCCCTGTGTCTGACTTGACTGGTACCGCGGCCTGGTCCAGTCTCCAGTGAGCAGCTGCTGCCCTGTGTCTGACTGAGCTGGTACCGCGGCTGGTCAGTCCATCCAGTGAGCACTGCTGCCCCTGTGTCTGGACTGACTGGTGACCGCGGCTGGTCCCAGTCACCAGTGAGCAGCTGCTGCCCTGTGTCTGAACTGACTGGTACCGCGGCTTGTCCAGTACGCAGTGAGCAGCTGCTGCCTGTGGTCGCTGACTGGTACCGCGGCTTGTCCAGTCTCCAGTGAGCAGCTGCTGCCCTGTGTCTGACTGACTGGTACCGCGGCTGGTCCAGTCTCCAGTGAGCAGCTGCTAATGTGCTGCTGCCACTCGATGCAGTGCCGCCGCGCCGTCTGACGTCTATCCGCGTCATCTATGGACGTCAGTGGCCGTCTACCGTCGACGAGCAGCGGCGCGCCGTGTCAGAGTGATGCAGCGTTAACGGATAGCGCCTGCTGCCTCTGTCGTGCTGCGGTAGCGGCGTTGGCGGTGCCAGTGCAGGTGCAGGGGTGAAGGCCGTGCGGCGTCCCCTCCCCCCCATATCCCTCGGAACAGAGTGAGAGTTCTAGTTAGCGCCTTGGTCCCAAGAGAATATGGTGCTTTGTCCACAAACCAAACCAAGGCCGTGTGGCTCGGGCTACCGAAACGGGAATGCTGAGAAGCCATGGGCGCGTGGAGCGTGGACCTCGCCCGGCGGTCCGGGGACGCGGCCGGGGAGGTGAGCGGGCGGTCCCTGACCTCTCTCCACGGTCCGGGGATGCGGCCGGGGAGGTGAGCGGGCAGTCCCTGACCTCTCTCCACGGTCCGGGGACGCGGCCGGGGAGGTGAGTGGGCAGTCCCTGACTCCTCTCCACGGTCCGGGGACGCGGCCGGGGAGATGAGTCGGGCGTCCCTGACTCCTCTCCCGGGTCCGGGGACGCGGAACGGGGAGGTGAGCGGGCGGTCCCAAGACCTCTCTCCACGGGTCCGGGGACGCGGGCCCGGGGAGCGTGAAGGCGGGCGGTCCCTGAACTCCTCTCCAACGGTCCCCGGGGACGCCGGCCGGGGAAGGTGAGCGGCGGTCCCTGACTCCTCTCCACGGTCCGGGACGCGGCGGGGAGGTGAGCGGGCGGTCCCTGACCTCTCTCCACGGTCCGGGGACGCGGCCGGGGAGGTGAGCGGGCGGTTCCTGACTCCTCTCCACGGTCCGGGGACGCGGCCGGGGAGGTGAGGTGGCGGTCCAAGACCTCTCTCCAAGGTCCGGGGACGCCGGCCGGGAGGTGAGGCGGCGTCCCTGAACTCCTCTCCACGGTTCCGGGGACGAGGCCGGGGAGGTGAGCGGCGGTCCCTGAACTCCTCTCCACGGTCCGGGAACGCGGCCGGGGAAAGGTGATGCGGTGCGGTCCCTGACTCCTCTCCACGGTCCGGGGACGCCGGCCGGGGAGATGAGCGGGCGGCCCCTGATCTCTCCACGGTCCGGGGACGCGGCCGGGAGGTGAGCGGGCGGTCCTGACTCCTCTCCACGGTCCGGGACCGGGCCGGGAGGTGAGCGGGCGGCCCCCTGAATCCTCTTCCACGGTCCGGGGACGCGGCGGGGAGGTGAGCGGCGGTCCCAGACCTCTCTCCACGGTCCGGGGACGCGGCCGGGGAGGTGAGCGGGCGGTTCCCTGACCTCCTCTCCACGGTCCGGGGACGCGGCCGGGGAGATGAGAGGGCGGTCCCTGACTCCTCTCCACGGTCCGGGGACGCGGCGGGGAGGTGAGTGGGCGGTCCCAGACCTCTCTCCACGGTCCGGGGACGCGGCCGGGGGTGAGCGGGCGGTCCCTGACCTCTCCTCCACGGTCCGGGGACGCGGCGTTGGGAGGTGAGCGGGCGTTCCCTGACTCCTCTCCACCGGTCCGGGGACGCGCCGGGAGGTTTGAAGCGGGCGGTCCCTGCTCCTCGCCAGGTCTGGGGACGCGCCGGGAGGTGAGGCGGCGGTCCCTGACTCCTCTTCCACGGTCCGGGGACGCCGCCGGGGAGGTGAGCGGGCGGTCCCTGACCTCTCTCACGGGTCCGGGGGAGGTGGCGGGCGTTCCTGACCCTCTCTCCACGGTCCGGGGACGCGGCCGGGGAGGTGAGCGGGCGTTCCGCTGACCTCTCTCCAACGGTCCGGGACGCGGCCGGGAGGTGAGCGGGTGGTCCCTGACTTCTCGCCACGGTCCGGGGACGCGGGGCCGGGGAGGTGAGCGGGCGGTCCCTGACTCCTCTCCACGGTCCGGGGACGCGGCCGGGGAGGTGAGTGGGCGGTCCCTGACTCCTCGCCACGGTCGCGGGGCACGCGGCCGGGGAGGTGAGCGGGCGGTCCTCTGAACTCCTCTCCACGGTCCGGGGGACGGGTGGGGAGGTGAGCGGGCGTCCCCTGACCTCTCCCACCGGTCCGGGGACGCGGCGGGGAGGTGACGGGCGGTCCCTGACTCCCTCCGCCAACGGTCCGGGGACGCGGCCCGGGGAGGTGAGTGGGCGGTCCTGACTCCTCTCCACGGTCCGGGGACCGCGGCGGGCGAGGTGAGCGGGCGTCCCTGACTCCTCTCTCACGGTCGCGGGACGCGGCCGGGGAGTGAAGCGGGCGTTCCAGACCTCTCTCCACGGTCCGGCGCTCGTCTGAATCACCCTCGGCACACGGTGTGACTCAGACTCGCGGTGGAGAGACGGCCAAGCGTGGCGAGGTGAGAAAACCCGCAGACACGGTTTGGAATGGACGGTTTTAATGGGCGATAGGGTGATGTGGGGACAGTTTGGTTGCGTGGGACGAACAGCGCTTAAGACCAGGCTGCACTATGCGTGATTGTCCCGCAAAAATCCGCACGTCTTCTGCGTGTTTGCGGGACTTACGTTACGTCGGGAATCTGGGCGAAATCCTGACTACGTGCCTGCACGGGCCCATGTGTATGCCTCTAGACCCTTCGGATGGTAATATCAAATGTAAATCTTTGACTTTGTGTTGTCATGTCTTTGTTTGTCAGTATAGTCAGTAAAGTAATCAGTAGTCTCAAGGTTGTCAGGTGAAAGCCCTGGCATTGCATCCAACGGATGGAGCCGACCGAACAAGAAGAAGACTTGCATTTGTTTTGTGTTTTTATACAACGAAACGGGCTCACGGGGCCGCCTCAGAGTGGCCCCGCATTTCGTAAGGGGGCACGGGCTGCCCGTGTGCCCCCTCCCCCTTGGTTGCGCCGCTGGCCTGGGCTTAAATGAAATAGTTCACCTTCAACATGGGTTTTGAATTGAGATAGCAGTTTTGTAGCCCGTGTTAAAAAATCCCTAACTGCAAGTTTGCTGGACTGAAAAGGCTCTCCAGCCGAATATATTTGATTTTTTGTCGAAGGAATGTGGGCCATAAACCAGAATGTGGGCCTTCGGTAGGCTATACAGTAATCTTACGCGACTACTCTCGAATCTGATTGGCTGAGCCATTTGATTCTTTCGTTTGGCGTTGCAGAGTATGCATATAGTTTTTATAGAATCGATAATGTACGTGTGTATGGATGTATGGCTATGTATGGCTAATACGTGCGATGTATGGCTATTTTTGACAATATGAAAAGAAGTTATATTTCAAAATATAATCAAATCGTGGTTTGAAAAAAAGTTAAACTATTTCTTTTTACAAGAGAGGAGGGATGTTGACTTCACTGGTTGGCAGACCGGGATATTTGCAGCTAAAGGTTTCCGAGTGATTAGACATTGCGACTGCCCAATCATCTCGCCCGTAGCACGCTTACCAAGTCTCGTCTTTAGGGTGATTGCCGAACGACGATTGCACCGTACGATTGGCCAGATTGGGTTAACTTTAACCGGCGCCTCGCTTGTAGTAAAGCTCTGCGTACACGAACAATGGGTAGGATAGGTCACCAGGCCGGAGTTTGTGTGGCATGGTCAATAGCATCGGCGTCGAAGGGGCGTCCCCCCTCCCCAATCGGGAGGCGTCCCCCCAAGCATTTTCGGATTTTAACATTACGCCTATGGGCGTAACGCATGGAAATAATCGACTTCAAAATTTCTCGGTCCCCCCCCCCCCAAAAAAAAAAAAACACACATAATCATGGAAGGTGGCCACCTTCCGAGTTTTTTTATTTTACTGGAAATATTTGTGAATTATATTTTCGGCTTCACCTTACTTGTATTTTGATAGATGCATATTACCCCTCATGTTAATCTTCCCGGGACCTTTAAATCGTGTGTCACTGCCTGCACTCGTGGTTCAGTCGCAATCTTCCCTTCCGAGGAGGACTGCCAGTGGCGCAGTGTTATAAATAGAAAGTTAACACGCCGTTTCACCGGGAGTAATGGGGAGATTGATCGTAACTTAACTCTGGCCCTTCATCCGTGCCTGCAAGATGGGCCGAGTGGGCCGACCCGGTCTCATCTCCACCAAATCACCGCACAGTCTGGTTATGACACCGGTGTCTACTGCAAAGTTATTTTGGGATTTACGGCGGCATTGACGTACTGCTTCCACTGAAATGCTGTTTGCGTTGCTGTTAGTATTACTGGGCATGCCGGGTATCACAGTAAATCCCAATTAGATCGTTCTGACTTGGGTTGGACGGTATATCTCGTGAATTATATAATGTATAATAATATGATATATATACTAAAATTTAATTTAAATTTAAATATATATATAATATATATAATTATATATATATATATATATATATATATATATAATTTATATACACTATATATATATATATATAATATATATATATATATGATACACAGCAACACAAACACGCACACGCGCACACACACACACACCCACACACACACACACACACACACACACACACAACAACACACACACACACACACACACAACACCAACCAACAACCACACACACACACACACACATCAACACACACACACACACCACACACACACACACACACACACACACACACACACACACACAACAAACACGACACACACACCCACATTACCACACACACACACACCACCACACACACACAATTATCGCACACACCACACACACAGCACACACACCACAACACACCCCGCACCACACACACACACACACACACACACAAACATCACACACACACACACACACACAACACACACACACACACACACACACACAACACACACACACACACACACACACACACACACCACACACACACACACACACACACACATCACACACACACACCAATCACACACACACACACACAACCACACCACACACAACACACAATCACCACACACACACACACACACACACACACACACACACATGCCACACACACACACCACACACACACACACCACACACCACACACTACACACACACCACACCACACACACACACACACACCACCACAACACACACACACCAAAAAACCCACCCCACCACCAAAACACACACACACACACCCACACACACACACACACACACACACACACACACACACACACACACACACACACACACACACACACACACACGGTCCGGCAAAAAATTTGACTCTATAACATTTATATCGTACCTACGTGATTATTCCATCAAATATCTGCGTTCTTGGGCATGCACCTGCTTCCTAGATCCTCTGCCCTTAATAAATTTGGTCTCAATCCGACCTAAAGGTCATGGGCTGGCGAGCTGTGGCCAGAATAACGCGAGCTGTCTGCCGGGAAACACGCCCAGAAAGTGAAGGTCGAAAACTTTTATCTTAGCGAGCGGAATTTGGCCATAGGCGAGATCTAAGCCGGAATGTCACAGCAAAACGTAGGCGGCTAAGTCGGGACATATTTTCGAACATCCAGTTCTGGTGGCGAGAATTAAATACCTCAGGAAGCATTGCTGATAGACTCAGGTCGGGCTGTCAACCCATTGTCTCTGCCGTAGCAAAAATCTCTGATCCTATGTCAACAAAACATCACTCACGAGGGCCCAATGGTCATTATGACCTGTTTAGTGTTTATCCCAGTCCAAATGATTCACACCAATTGTGAAACTCAGTTGTATTAAAGAATTCTGAGCCGTATTCCCCATTCAGGCCACGGGGGAACCACGAGTTCTGGGTGATACAACTCGAATTATCCGCCAACATCCGCGCAAGGCAATGTTTTCCTTCCTTTAATCCTTCTGGTGGGTTGACTTGCGAATTGAAGGTGATTGAAATGCCCAATTTTTCTCGTCATTGCCCCGGTAGCTTGCTCCTTAGTCCTTACGGTTTTGACTTAGCCACTTGAATTGTCCGATTTGCCTTGGCATTGCCTGTCGAGAGGCAAACTGATTGCACTAAACTGTGACAAGGTAAGGGTGACGGCTCAGTCTAGCTGGAAACAAATCAATTCGCGTCACCATTCTGCATCTGCATTCAGCCATTGTATGAAGCGCATTCCATCTGCGCGGTTTTCCCGTGTGTCATGATGCATCAGGTTGGTCCAGCTTGTGCGGCCACCAGGTAGCCAGCCAGCCAGCCGGCCGGCCGGCGGTGACTAGGGGTCCCCAGCTGAACTGTATCCTCCCCGCCGCCACCGCCGCCGCGTCTGAGTCACCACAGACCCGCTCCGGTGTGTCACCGCACTACCGCGCTGGTGCGGTGTCCCTTGGTGCAGGGCGCGGCGGCCGGCCGGCCAGTCGAGCGGAGCTCCACTCCAGCCGTGCTGCTGCTGCTGCCGCCCGCCCACCCGTCCCGGCTGTCCGGCCGTCAGTCAGCGTCGGTGCCCGGCCGCCGCAGCAGCAGCAGCAGCAGCAGCAGCAGCAGCAGCAGCCCGGTCCCGGTGGCGGCCGGTCCGCAGTCGCCTCTCGTCTCCGGTGCGGCTCGGCTGGGTGGCAGTGCTCACTCGACGCTCTGTCGCCGGTCAGTGTGCTCCTGGTGCTCTCCACCGCCGGTCAGTGTGCTCCCGGTGCTCTCCACCGCCGGTCAGTGTGCTCCCGGTGCTCTGCTCTCCACGCCGGTCAGTGTGCTCCCGGTGCTCTCCCACGCCGGTCATGTGCTCACCGGGCTCTCCCCGCCGGTCAGATGTGTTCCCGGGCTCTCCACCGCCGTCAGTGTGCTCCGGTCCTCCAACCGTCGGATCAGTGCGCTCCATCCCGGTGCTTCCACCGCCGGTCAGTTGTGCTCCGGTGCCTCCATTGTCACCTGCCGTCAGTGTGCTCCCGGTGCTCTCCAACCGGCCGGTCAAGTGTGCTCCCGGTTGCTCTCCACCCTCGCCGGTCAGTGTGTCCGGTGCTCTCCACCATGCCGGTCCAGCTTGTCCCCGGTGCTCTCCACCGCCGTTCAGTGGTGCTCCGGTGCTCTCCACCGAGCGGTCCAGTGTGCTCCCGGTGCTCTCCACCGCCGGTCAGTGTGCTCCCGGTGCTCTCCACCGCCGGTCAGTGTGCTTTCCGTGCTCTCACCGCCGGTCAGTGTGCTCCCATGCAACATTTTCCGTTGCTCCTGGTGAGGGATGGTCCCGCGGTGCCGCCTTTGCGTAGGCGATGATATCAGCTCGGTAGGTCCTGTGTGCAGATATGAGGAGCCCACATGAGGATGCTCACGGTCCGCCCACCGTACTGGCCGCAAGTCTAGTGCCTGCTATCGTGACCAGCATATGTGCTGACAGGCTGCTGTTTTTCCGTCCGGGCCGTGCGTGACTGGCTGGTGTTGGCGGCTGTTATCCAGCTCTGCTGGCGTCGGCAGCTGTCGGCCCCATCTTCTGACGGGTGTGGGTCGCAGTGGGCTGTCGGCCCCATCTTTTGAGGGTGTGGGTCGCAGTGGGCTGTTGGACCCATCTTCTGAGGGCCGTGGGTCGCAGTGGGCTGTCGGCCCCATCTTCTGAGGGTGTGGGTCGCAGTGGGAACGTGCCACTCGTGGTTAACCTGATCACCAGCCGCGCTCCACTTTGGTATTGCCAGCTCCCAGCACTCGAAAGCCGGCTGTTGGCTTCATCGCTCTGAAACTTCCCGTTGTGTGCGCGCTTAAATTCACTGCTCCATAATTGCCCTCTCTTAACTCCAAACTTTCCGCACTCGAACTGATAGCTAAGCTCAATTCCCCACGAACCCCATCCAATGGGGGTAGCCAGTAGCCTACATGCAATACTTGGCCGGACGGACACGTGTGCCGCCTCCATCTCGGCCCGCTGCCTGTCCGTTCCAGCGGCCAATCCTCATTAGAGCGACACGCGGCCCGGTGTCCGGTGGGAACAGTGCGGCCTCACGCTCCCGGCACGGCTAGTGCGGCCCGTCTCCTCACGCTCCCGGCACGGCTAGTGCGGCCCGTCTCATCACACTCCCGGCTAGTGCGGCCCGTCCCCTCACGCTCCCGGCACCGCTAGTGCGGCCTCACGCTCCCGGCACGGCTAGTGCGCCCGTCGCCTCACGCTCCCGGTCGGGCTAGTTGCACTCGTCTCATCACGCTCCCGCAACGCTAGTGCGGCCCGTCTTTATCACTTCCCGGCACGGGCTACGCCGCGGCCCGTCTCCTTCACGCTCCCGGCACGGCTAGGCGGCCCGTCTCCTCACGGCTCCCGCTCGCTAGTGTGGCCGTCTCCTCCGCTCCCGGCACGGCTAGTGTGCGCCCGTCTCATCACGGCTCCCGGCACGGCCTAGTGCGGCCCGGTCTCCCCTCACGCTCCCGGCTCGACTATTGGCGGGCCCGTCCCCTCACGCTCCCGGCGTCGTTGCGGCCCGTCTCCTCACGCTCCCGGCAGGGCTAGTGCGGCCCATCTCCTCACGCTCCCACGGCACGCATAGGTGCGCGGCCCGTCTCCCTCACGCTCCCGGCTCGGCTAGTTGCGGGGCCCGTCTTACTTCACCGCTCCCGGCTCGGCTAGTGCGGCCCGTCTCCTCACGGCTCCCGGCAGGCTAGTGCGGCCCGCTCATCACCCTGCCCTCCCGGCACGGTAAGTGCGGCCCGTTCTCCTCCACGCTCCCGGCAACGGCTAGTGCGGCCCGTCTCCTCACCCAGCTCCCGGCACGGCTAGTGCGGCCCGTCTCCTCTCGCTCCCGGCACGGCATAGGTGCGGCCCGTTCGTCCCTCACGCTCCCGGCACCGGCTAGGCGGCCCGTTCTCCTCTCGCTCCCGGGCACGGCTAGTGCGGCCCGTTCTCCTGCACGCCCCGGCCACGCTAGTAGTGCGGCCCGTCTCATCACGCCCCGGCAAGGCTAATGCGGCCCGCTCCTCCCGCTCGCGCACGGCTAGTGGCCCGTCCCTCCTCACGCTCCCGGCACGGCTAGTGCGGCCCGTCTCCTCACGCTCCCGGCACTGGCTAGTGCGACCCGTCTCATCGACGCTCCCGGCACGGCTAGTGCGGCCCGTCTCATCACGCTCCGGCACGGCTAGTGCGGACCCGTCTCTCTCACGCTTCCAGGCACGGCTGTGCGGCCCGTCTCCTCACGCTCCCGCACGGGTAGTGCGGCCCGTCCATCAACGCTTCGGCACGGCTAGTGCGCCCCGTCTCCTCAAGCTCCGCACGGAGTGCGGCCGTCTACCTCACCTCCGGCACGGCTATAGTGCGCCCGTCCTCATCACGCTCCGGCACGTATTGCGGCCGTCCTCATACGCTCCCCGTGCACGGCTATAGCCGTCCATCACGCCTCCCGGCACCGGCTACGTGCGGCCCCCTCTCATCACGCTCCGCCACGGCCTAGTGCGCCGTCTCCTCATGCTCCCGGCACGCTAGTGCGGCTCCGTCTCATCAACCTCGCCGCACGCTTAGTGCGCGCCGTCCTCATCACCGCCCGTCACGGCAAGTGCGGCCCGTCTCCTCACGCTCCCGGCACGCTAGTGCGCCTTCTCTCACGCCCCGGCACGCTAGTGCGCCCGTCCACACGCTCCCGGCAGGCTAGTCGGGCCCGCCTCATCACGCCGCCGGCACGCTAGGCGGCCCGTCTTCCTCACCTCCCGCACGCTCGTGCGGCCCGTCTCTCACGCTCCCGGCTACGGCTATGCGGCTTCGTCTCCTCACGCTCTACGGCACGGCATGGGCGGCCGTCTCCTACGCTCCCGGCCCGGCTAGTGCGGCCCCGTTCTCACGCTCCGGCCGGCTAGTGCGGCCCGTCTCCTCACGCTCCCGGCACGGGCTAGTGCGGCCCTCGCACACGCTCCCGCACGGCTAGTGCGGCCGTCCTCCTCAAGCTCCGGCTCGGCAGTGCGGCCCTCAACGCTCCCGGCCGCTAGTGTGGCCCGTCTCATCAGCTCCCGGCACGGCTATGCGGCCCCGTCCCTCACCTCCGGCTCGCTAGTGCGGCCTCACGCTCCCGGCACGGCAGTGCGGCCGTCCCCTCATGCTCCCGCACGGCTAAGTGCGGCCCGTCGCATCACCTCCCGGCACGGCTAGTGCGGCTCACCGCCTCCCGGCACGGCTAGTGTGGCCCGTCTCCTAACGCTCCCGGCACGGCTAGTGCGGCCCGTCCCTTCAGCGCTCCCGCTCGTAGTGCGGCCTCACGCTCCGCAGGTAGGCGGCCCGTCCCCTCATCTCCGGCACGGCAGTGGCGGCCCCTCGGCATCACGCTCCCGGCACGGCTAGTGGCGCCGTCCACGCTCCCGCACGGCTAGTGTGGCCGGTCTCCTCACGCTCCGCACGGCTAGTGCTGCCGTCCTCACTCGCTCCCGCGCTAGTGCGGCCTCACCGCTCCCGGCACGGCAGTGGCGCCCTCCCCTCCATGCCCCGGCACGGCTAGTGCGCCCGTCTCATACGCCCCGGCACGGCTATGCGGCCTCACGCTCCCGCACGGCTAGTGGTGGCCCGTCTCATCACGCTCTCTGGACGGTAGTTGCGGCCGTCCCTCACGCTCCCGGACGGCTAGTGCGCCCGTCCCCCGTCCGCTCCCGCTCGGCTATGCGGCCATCACGCTCCCGGCCACGGCTTAGTGCGGCCGCCCCCTCACGCCCGCACGGCAGTGCGGACCGTCCCCTCATGCGCCCGGCACGGCCTAGTGTGTGCCCGTCTCACACGCCCCGGCACGCTAGTGCGGCCCGTCTCATCACGCTCCCGGCTCGGCTAGTGCGGCCTTCGTCCTCCTACGCTCCCGCACGGCAGTGCGGCCCCGTCCCTCACCCCGGCACGCTAGTGGTGGCCGGCTCTATCATGCTCCCGCACGGCTAGTGCCGGCCCGTCGCTCCTCACCTCCCGCTCGCAGTGCGGCTCGCCCAGCTCCGGCAACGGCAGTGCGCCCCGTCCCTCACCTCCGGCACTCTAAGTGCGGCCCGTCCCCCTCACTTCCCGGCTCGCTAGTGCGGCCTCAGCTCCCGGCAGGCAGTGCGGCCCGTCTCATCACGCATCCGCTCGCTAGTGCGCTCGTCCTCACGCCCCTCGCAACGGCAATTGTGGCCCGTCTCACACAGCTCCCGGCACCGGCTAGTGCGGCCCGTCTCCTCACGCTCCCTGCACGGCTAGTGCGGCCCGTCTCCTCACGCTCCCGGCACGGCTAGTGTGGCCCGTCTCATCACGCTCCCGGCTCGGCTAGTGCGGCCCGTCCCCCCACGCCTTCCGGCTCGGCTAGTGCGGCCTCCGCTCCGGCACGGCTAGTGCGGCCTTCATCACGTCCTCGGCACGCTAGTGCGGCCCGTGTCCCTCACGCTCACGGCACGGCTAGTGCGCCCGTCTCTCACGCTCCTGGCACGGCTAGTGTGTGCCGTCCATCACGCTCCCGCACGGCTAGGCCCCTCTCCTCACGCTCCGGCTCGGCTAGTGGCGCTCTCTCCTCAGCTCCCGTACGCTTAGTGCGCCCCGTCTCCTCACGCCCGCACGCTAGTGGCGGCCGTCTCAGTCACGTCCGGCACGGCTAGTGCGGCCGTCTCATCAACGCTCCCGGACGGCTAGTGCGGCCCCGTCCCCTCACGCTCCCGGTGGGCTAGTGCGGCCCGTCTCATCACGCCCCGGCAACGGCTAGTGCGGCCGCCCTCACGCCCCGGCACGGCTAGTGCGGTCCGTCTCCTCACGCTCCCGGCACGGCTAGTGCGGCCCCGTTCTCAACGCCCCGGCACGGCTGGTGCGGCCCGTCTCCTCACGCTCCCGGCACGGCTAGGGTGCCCGTCCCCACGCCCCGCAACGGCTAGACAGGCCCGTCTTCCTCACTCTCCGCGGCACGGCAGGCGGCCCGTCCCCTCCACGCTCCGGCACGGCTAGGGCGGCCGTCTCCCTCACGCCCGGCACGGCAGTGCGCCCGTCCCTCACGCCTCCCGGCACGGCCTAGTGCGGCCCGTCCCTCACGCCCCGGCACGGCCTAGTGCGGCCCGTCTCCTCCACGCTCCGGCAACGGCTAAGTGCGACCCGTCTCCCTCACGCTCCCGGCACGGCAGTGCGCCTCTCCTCACCTTCCGCAAGGCTAGTGCAGGCCCGTACTCTCACAGCTCCCGGCTAGTGCGGCCCGTCTCCTCACGCTCCCGGTTCGGCTCAGTTGGTTTCTTCAGCGTGATGAGGCGCGCTGCCGGTGCAGTCGTGCCGTCCATTTCTGCACCGGCAGTGAAGAAAGAGCGCTGCCCGATGATGGAGCAATACATCACTGTAGAATGACGGGGAGAACTTAGCTCATTTTATGGAAACATAAATCTGAATGTATTTCATGGAAGTTTCGTGCATTCGGGCGTCAAAAACGAATTGTGCAAAATGCATTCTACCCGTTGTTTCGGTGGTATCGTATTGGTCCTACCGTATTGGCATCAGGTTGTTATTCTACAATGTTCTGCTGGCGACCCTGACCCGGCAGCAAGGCAGGCAGGGACGCATTGTCGTCAGCTGCAAACCGTCAACTGACACAGCAGGCAGAATACCATGGAGGGGTGGGGGGGGGGTGGGGTCGCAGACTGGACAGCAGTGAACCAATCGGCTGCTCTGTTCCGGCCGGACCGCCATCGATAGTTATGGGCCGACCAGCGGTGTCATTAGGCCGTCTCGTCGGTGCCGTTACTGCTGCTTAGTTTCCGGCTCCGACGAACGGCAGTGCTGAGCGGCGGCGACAGGCGAGGGTCGGCGACACGGCGACGGTCCCGGGCGAATGGTCACTGCACAGTGGGGCCTTTTCCCGATTAGCCGGAATTCATTAATGACGTCCAGGCTGTCATCTGCAGTAAAACCAGCTGCGGCATATCGGAAGAGGAATCAATTGCGCATGTTTTGAGAACAATAAAAAATAAAAAATAGGGGGGTTTGAAAATGGAGCACCACCTCTGCTGAGCCGATTTTTTTCTCAAAATTTTGGCACAACACACGCAATTCAGTTTTAGGATAAATCACAAAATTTCAAGACGCTAGGCGTAACGGTTTAGAAGCAGCAACGACAACAACGGGGGAATAGCAGGGAATAGGCTTAACCTTGCCTGTATTGACCTCACATAACCTCATCATCAAATTGGCTGTAGCAATAAAAGGGGCGAGTTGGGGCACAGTTTCTGGGTCGGGACAGCATCAGAACATTCTGGCGACTACGCTGACATGTGTCTTGAAGCGTCATCTGCCGTCAAACTTTATATAAAGTTGCATTTACATATTACATGTTATTTACATGCGCTTCCGTCAACAAACTTCACGTTCGATCGCACTTACATAGCTTACCTTGTTTAAGTTAACAGAGTAAACCATGCCAGATTCGAAAAATCAGATATTTGGTTTCCGGCACTGCATTTGAAAGGAAAATCTCAACCTTCACATTTGTCATTTCGGCAGGCTACGGGGCGAAAGGCCCCACTGTGCACTGTATTGATCAGGTGCTGTAGTGCTGCTGTTCCCTGGTGATGCAGGACTGATGATGGGACGTTTCTGTTTACAAACCAGGCGAGCGATGTGCATTGTGCAAGCCAGCTTTTTCACCCGGTACAGATGCCTGCTGGCGGATCAGCTGTGTCCGGTATTGATGCCTCCTGGCTGGAGTCGGACCCTACCAGCTGGCAGCCATGCTGACCCGCCGTCAGAATCAGCTGGGCACCGCCGTCTGACCGTGGAGTGTGGTGGCGCCGCTGCCGGTGACGTCCGCTGCGGTTCCCCGGTGGCCTTGCTGTCAGTCGGCGATCGTGACTGGTGGGAGTCGAGTGAGACTTATGCGGCGTCCCCCCCCCCCGCTCACAGCCCGGCGCACAGCCGTCCGTTTTACTGTCGGCTGCAGCGCTGCCGCTGTGCCGTCTGCGGCTTTGGCTGCTCACTTGGCGCTGCCGGGCCACCCAGCCATCGCCAGGGTCAAGGTTGCAGCATTGAACACACGGAGACGGAAATGACTGTTCAGTATTCAGCTGTGTGCCGGTTCGACGCTATGGCTGGAACTTTGGTCGGCTGCTCTACATAACTCTCCAGCTGGGAAACAGGGTCAGAGCGGCCGGCTCCTCTCGTGCTGCATAGGAAGGAAACACACCACCGCTGCAGCCGGTGCAGCCATGTGGCCCGCGTGGGCGGCTTTCTCCCGGTGATGTAACGCTGCGTCATCGTTGTCAGGCTTCCTGGCGGACCTGGCGGTGCATTCGCCGAACCCTACAACTTGTTTGTCCACTTAACCATCGCCGTGTCGGGAGGGGAGGGGCGTTTACACGCCCTCACCCCCGTAAGTTTGTTTTTGCATAGCAGTTCGGGCATCAATTACCCACATGATGTGCAATTATTGACCTTGGGTTATCTCAGTTCAGGTCACCAGGCCGGTTCACGTGACTTCACCTCCCAAAAGTTTGTCGTCGTACCACAGCTATAGTTTGCTGCCTTTGTTGCCGATCGATTTCAAACTTACAGGATTTCAGAAGGTCATAGGTAACTACAAATTATTATTATATCTTAGATTATTTTATATCGGTGACCTAAAGTGTGTACAATTACGTGACCTCCCCATTATAAGTCGATGGGGAAACATTAAAATGCCCTTTTCCGAGGATACGCATGATTCAGTGCAAATCATTCTGGATCATGTTATTATCATAGGATATTCTTGATTGTCCAGGTGCGTTTTTTGTTCAGTGACCCCTAGAGGGTCCGCCGGGGTCATCTGAGGACTGAGGTCACCAACACTTTGTTGGCAATAACTCTCGACAGAATGAAGATAGAGAAGTGAAACTAACATTTATGTGTTAGTCTCGTCGAGAAACATATAATATGCAACATGCCTACTTGGGTCACCACTTCACCTTGACCTGAGGTAAAATTTCTTAGTTGAACTAAACTGATCAACATGAACACGATTCCATGGGCACCACATAACCTAAGGAGTTGAGGTGCCCTTAAGCCCAAATCACCGAGACTTAAATCACCATCATCACTAGTATGATTCCAACCAACTTGACAAGACGAACACGATGACGTGCAAATGCCTTATCTGTATTAGGTGAAAAGTTGTTTGCCAAAATCTGTTTTGCCAAAAAATAACCTTTTTGACCTTCGATGACCTATGGAGCCTAGGCTATAGACCTGAGCTCAAATTAAATGACACTAATGGTGATAACATATTTAAAGAGCTATTATGTATTTGTCATTTGTTCCTAGCTATCATAGTTCCCGATATTTTCGGTTGTTTCTGGAGCGAAATCCTAGAACTGGAAAATCTGACTTGTGATGACCTCTGACGACCTTAGTATTGATCTCAGCCAAAAATTTAACCGTATTAATGTAGACTGTAATAGTTCCGAAATGATTTTTGACGAGCTTTCGAACATTTGTTTCATGTTTGTGTGTGTTTTTTTGCCAGGTCCCATAGGAGCCGAATTCGAGGGGGCGTCGAAACACACACACACACACACACACACACACACACACACACACACACACACACATCACATACATACGCCTCCGGCACGGCGAAGGTGACGCCGAGCACCGGCACGGCGCGGGTCAAACTTGGTGGTGGTTGGGTACCGTGTATTATCGCGTTGATATTGGTTGGAATGAAACTACCATCACGGATGTATTAAGCTGAGTGCTTTAATTATTTTTTATTATCACCTGTAACGGCAATGTGTAGGTACCCTCTAGCTAGTAGTTACCGGCAGCCGTCTTTGTATCGACTGAGGACCGACTGTGTCAGGTCCACGTTGGCAAATAATACCAATACGTCACGGCAAACTGATGAAAGCCGGGACTTACCCTCCGCCTGAGGCCGCCCGGGCCGGTGGAAATTCTCTGACGTCACCGCCTTCCTGCCCGTCCGCGTGCGGCGAGATCACTATCTCCGACACGGGCCTGCGTGAGATTCCCGTCGGATGTGACGCTGAAAACGCTGAAAACGGCGCTCCAGACCGCTACACCGCCACTGCTGCTGCTGCTGACCCGACTGTGATTCCCCTCTGTCCTTCAGCTGAGCGGCGCTGAGGCTGCGCTCCAGCCATGCTCGGCACGCTGCTGCTGGCGCTCTTCTGCGTCGTCCTGGGCATCGCGCTGACGCTGGCCGTGCAGTACTATGTGCTGGAGAACTACTTCGAGAGCCTGCCCATCGTGGGCCCCACCGACAAGCCGACCGTGACGCAGCCCAAGCTGCCAGAGGTGAGTCCGTAGGCTGGTCAGGCCACTGACTCGGCCGCCGGCAATGGTTACGATTAGAATCGCGATTTTCAGCCAGTCTGTGGGCGCGGCACCCCGTCCTGATTCGGGCGTCGATAAAAATCAGGGGACTTGTATAGCATGCTCAACGCCTGGCTTTCGTCAACCCCGACGACACGGTGTCTTTGAAATACTCAGCTAAAATGTCTGAGCTGCCTTGTGTTGACTATATTTCTGGGGCTATGTAATGTCGGTATGAATGTTGTTATGGTAGTTTTGACGTCTACCATTCAGAACCGATGCAGAGCTGTTTTATAGAAATACCGTGAGCTAATCAAAGTTCTTACAGAGCTGCAGCTTTTCATTCACCGCTACCCGAATAGGCCGGGGCGCGTGTTAAAGACGTGCTCCATCTCATGTCGGGACCAGCGATCGATCCGACTGCGAGGAAACGCGCCAATGGGAGGTGCCGCCTTATTTTTACCACCAGGCGGCGCGCATGTCGTTCGGGCCGATAACGGTGTGCGGGGTATATAGATTGCATTGCCAAAGTTCACTACCACGCCGAGACTCTGCAACTATATAAGCTAGATACTTCATTCTTTCACCATTCGAAAGCTACGCTCTTGTAGGGGTGCCGTATAGCCTTTCATACCAATCGGGCCCAAAGAAGGCCTACCAGGGCCCCCAGAACAGTCAAAAACGCTACTGCCACGCTGAAACTTAACCTTTCAGAGATAGCGACTCGGGACCTTCACCAATCGACGCCTGCTGGTCAAAAACGGTGACGTCTGAAATTTCATACCGATCGGGCTTTACGAAGGCCCACCAGGGCGAAAAGAATGGTCGACTACGATACAACGTTGAGATAAGCCGTCGCACAATCGGCCCGACCGACTTGAGTGACATATTGCGATAGGACTTCTAAGCTTTCGAGCGGCACCTCTCAATTTGTGATTGGGAGCGGTCAGGCTATTTTGCCAGCTCATGCGGTAGTGTGGCAGCAAAATAATCCAGTTGTGGCACTTCGCTCGTCAGTGCTTCGAAAACCCGAATTAAATGTTGTTGTTATTTGCTTAGGGTTGAAATGTATGTTCTTGATAAGGTATGTGACGTAATATTGTCATTTATGGAATAACTTGGTTTTCTGACAAACGAGATCCGTAATTTATTCATTGATCATTATGAACAATATGTAAAACATGCACCAATTTCATCATGTTGATGTTACGACCCGCGTCCACATGGTCGATACCTAATGAAGTATGACATGCAAGGTCGCCCTTAAGTACCTGATGATGAATGCTTCTGAATCTCCAGTGATCCAATTGCTGCGAACCTCTGAGAACGAAATTCGCCGAGTAACAATGACAAACCACCCCATGTCGTTAGAACGTCCTCCTTTTGTGTCTCTACGTCTTGACGTCTTCAAGTGCTCGCCAGACAGCTACATGCTTGCAGCTGCAGTGTCCTGGGGTTGCTTTGAAGCCAGGGTGCGGAGTGGAAAATTCGGCCTAAAAAGCAACGATAGAAAGTGGAAAGTGCAGTCTAAAAAACATATGATGCACTCGGCAGTCGGTTTTGCCAAAACTCACTCAACAGAATCAGCTGTTACAAATGGCAATACTTTCCTTAGCTGCCTTTTTCATCCACATAGTAATGTTAGCATTAGGAATATCAGTATTATTGTTATAGCTATCCAATACATATGATTTAGGAAGTGGAAATTTAACATTAAAACTGGGAAAAAGAGTGGAAAAATATTACCCACAGGGTGTCATTTTGTCATCCAAATTTTGCAATCCTAGGACAGTGATTTGCTGGGAATGGTACCTTTTGAACTCCTTGCCTCAATTTAGAATAGTTCCTTCATTACACCGTCGCCGTAACGTCAAAACCAAAGGGATGCAGCTGCAAAGTACAATCAAATCCATCTAATACCCACCCAAAAAATATTTTTGCTTACAAACATGAAGCTTATAATTACAAATTTAAAAGAACACTGCAAAACCTTCTTAGTTCGAAATATCGATTTAGTTCGGATCCATTTGTGACGGCAAAACAACACATAGCGAAAACAATTGAAAGCATGCTTTGCACAGAACCAACCTCCGTAGGGCGGATACGAAATTGGCGCGGGTTTATTCGGGCTCGCTCGTCCTTCGCCGTTTGGCGTCTTACTGGTTTGTAAACGGGTGTCCTTATTTCCATTTAATTTATTTCTTATTGCTTACATTGCTATAAAATTCGCTTTGCTATAAAATTCGCTGATGAATGGTTTGATGAATATCCAATTGCTCTTTTGTTTTTGGTTTGGTTTTGGAAGAGGTGGATACCTCTTTCACACTCCGTGTTACTTGCATCGCCGTCATATCTGAAACATCAGCGTCACCCCTTCCGTCGGACAGTCGCCACCCCTGTCCCGCGGCAGGATATCACCTGTCTGCCCCCTGTCAGGAGCTTGTGTGTATTAAGGATGGAACAACCACAGGCCCGGGGCCCAGTTACGGCTGAAGTCAAATTAGCTGAGCTGACCTCTCCCACCCCTCCCTCTCGCAGGAGCTGACCTCTCGCAGGAGCTAACCTCTCCCACCCCTCCCTGTCGCAGGAGCTGACCTCTCCCATCCCTCCCTCTCGCAGGAGCTGACCTCTCCCACCTCTCCCTCTCGCAGGAGCTGACCTCTCACACCTCTCCCTCTCGCAGGAGCTGACCTCGCCCCACCTCTCCCTCTCGCAGGAGCTGACCTTCCACCGTCTCCCTCCTCGGCAGGAGATGACATCATCTCCCACCGCTCTCCCCTCTCCGCAAGGAAGCTGACCCTCTAGCCACCTCTTCCTCTTCCGCAGGAGCTGACCATTCCACCTTCCTCCCTCTCGCAGGAAGCGACCTCTACAGCTCTCCTCTCGAGGAAGCTGACCTCTCCCAACCCCTTCCCTCTCGCAGGAGCCTGGACTTCTCCCCACCTCTCCTCTCGCAGGAGCTGAACCTCTCCCACCTTCTCGCCTCTCGCAGGAGCTTGACCTCTCCCACTCTCCCTCTCGCAGGAGCTGACCTCCCACCCTCCCTCTCGCAGGAGCGACCTCTCCCACCTCTCCCTCTCGGCAGGAGCTGACCTCCCCACCCCTCCTCTCGCAGAGGAAGCTGAACCTCTCCCACCTCTCCTCTCGCAGGAGCTTGACCTCCCCCACCCTCCCATCTCGCAGAGAGCCTGACCTCTCCCACCTCTCACTCTCGCAGGGAAGCTTGACCTCTTCCCACCTCTCCCAGGAGCTGACCTCTCCCCCCTCCTCTCGCAGGAGCTGACCTATCCCAACCTCTCCTATCGCAGCGAGCTGACCTCTCCCACCTCTCCCTCTTGCAGGAGCTGACCTCTCTCACCTCTCCCTCTCGCAGGAGCTGACCTCTCCCACCTCTCCCTATCGCAGGAGCTGACCTCTCCCACCCCTCCTTCTCGCAGGAGCTGACCTCTCCCTCTCGCAGGAGCTGACCTCTCCCACCTCTCCCTTTCGCAGGAGCTGGCTGACGAGGTGCGTAAGGAGACCTACCAGCGGAAGGAGACGTGTCTGGCCATCAATCTGCTGGTGCAGATGCTGTTCGGGGACCTGGTGCACACGCCGCGACTCCGACAGTGGGTCCTCAACAAGATCCACC
>VOPJ01007549.1:0-28960 GCA_014673585.1 Semibalanus balanoides
CGCGCCATTGCACTGCAAATACATATCTTCATGCATATTCATATTCCGGCCGACGTTCCATTTTAACCCAACTTTGTTTTGTCTGCATCTCATGACACCTGCAATGGCCTTTGGAGCCATGCCCCGCCACAAAAGGTCCTAAAACCATGATTTGCCTCCCAAAAAACATGTCGGACGTAAAGTTGCTGTCGGGTTCACGATATCCCCCCTCCCCAGTCAACAACTTTTCGCATCTGACTGATGCTTTGATCACCCCCCTCCCTCTGGAGGGTCACGTAAGACCAGCAGCATTACTATACTAAGAGTGGTGTCTTAAGACTCAAAACCTAGGTATTACCAATATCAGTCATATCGGTAAATATTTTCTAGTCTATTTGTATAAGGTGGCACAATCTAAGGCCTATCATCGTTGAAAAATACTTTAATTGCCTAACCTACAGCCTCTTTAGTCGACAATTGTCGCACATGTCATCAGCAAAAGAACACCGACAGATTTGGGTAGACATTTCAAGCTTACGAGGTATTTTTAGGTAAATTACTGCTTATGGTCACCGATACAATTGTTATTTCAGCTTTCTATACGCCTTTACATATTGTCTTAACGCTTCATGCACTAAGTCACATCGCTGAAAAATGTGCACGCACACACGCCGTACATTGGCCAGCCGAAGCCAAGCATGGCGAACGTAGAAATGTTAAACTAACGATTCTCCCCGGTTTCACGTCCATCACGTTCGGACAATCAGCGTCGAGATTACTCAAGCGCTGAATTGGTCAATACTAGCTGATAGCGAAAATATAGCTTCATGAGTAGATCTGATAAACACGGCCAAGATGTGCAGGCTTGCTTCGCGGTTTGTCAACCGACTTTTACTAATTTGAAGGAGCCGGAGTACACCCCCCCTGCCATTATCCTTACCGACGACCGTTAGTTGCACCCGTCCTGGGCCAGCTTTCGCTAGATATTTATACAGACCTTGAGTTCCAGACAGAGATTTGTATAGGCAGGGGGGTGTCATCCCTTCAGAGTGCATTGGTCAATGTGTACTTGTGACGTCAGCGGCGTGGCACACTTTCTTGACGCACAGGGTTACCAATCTAGAGACTTTACCTCGAATCTGAAGAATTTCTTGTCAAGTTCCTTGAGGAAAGTATAGAGAATTTAAGTATATTTTAGGGAGTTTTGAGGATGTTCTAGAGAACTTGGGAATACCTAGAGGTTTTCGATCAGGTCCGTCAGCCACTTACTTTGACGGGCTGTATTAGGCCAATGGTAAGAGTGAGGACAAAATGATTGCTGGTTCGTCGGTAGGCAAATAGTTTCTCTACCGAATGGTTTTTGTGGCAGATGCTTTATCTCTCTTGCATAAGAAATAATCTTAAAATAATATCTGCATAAAAAGCATTAAGGTGACGGCGCTCTTGAGCGTGCATACTTGTGACGTCACTACACCTACGTCACGGAGCGGTACATTTGGCCGGATGACTCTAACTGGTTATATGGCCTTGTGAGCAGGATAACTTAGAACACAGCCATTGTGTATATGGGCACTCCTCAAGGCCGTATAAGTGAGTGTCTATTGGTATAAGAGGGCACTGAACTCGTATAGGGCCTTGGACATTTGCAATATCTTTATCTGCAAATTGAAATTGAAATGTGTGGCTACCAGATTTGTGTATAGTGCCCTGGATTTGACAGTCGAATGTAATTGCAGGTTGGATACGGTGGTGGATTCCTGATTTTGGCAACAGAGCTGTCATACAATAGTTTTTAACTTATTCAACATGTGGGACCCACATACTCAAAATAAATGCTACGGGAACAACATTTTATTGAGTTTTTTTTTGTTGGGTAACATTCACTCACCTGGTGAGTGAATGTTACAGAGGGTTCCCTCTGTGCCCGTATTCACAATCACGGGTTAAGGGTAAGGGTTAAAAGTTGAGGGTAAATAGTAGGATTAGGGGTTGAGTTACCCTAAACTTTTACCTGTATTCACAATGCAATTCTACCCCAGAGTAACTGAACCCTCCAAAAAATGCCGAAAGAGCAGATTATTCTTGCTAATTTTCATGAGACTTTGTATTAAATTCCTTGCGCTTTCAAATATAAAAGCACTTTTTCTGTTCATCGGCTTCTCAAGCCCTCTGTAGCTTTAGTCGAGTGTTTCTAAAATCCTGAAGCCTGTATTCTGATGTGGGTTCCGTCAATCTAACCGACCATTCCAGGTAATTGGTGCTAGGCGTAACGCCCGCCCCAAATGGGTGAATTTTGCATGTGTAGCATTGCATTCTGTCATGTCTCAATGCCTCTCAATGGGTCTCAATTTGTCTCAATAGTCAATGGGTCTCAATACGTTGCATTGAGACCCATTGAGACACAATGAGACCCATTGAGAGGCATCGAGACATGACTGAATGCTGTGCAACGCATGCAAAATGCGTCCGTGTGTGGCGGGCTTTAAGGCCTGCTAAGGTCGACCTATGTAGTTCCGCATCTGTTGCAGGAAAATGCTCAATCAGAAAATGCACTAGCACCTCCAGTTTGCCCGCCTGTCACTCGACCTACACAGCACGAGAAGCTCGCCTGGGACATTTGTAATCTATCGCCAGCTGCCAGCATCTATTTAAGAGTGTTGAGGCAGGGTAGTAGAGCGAACAAAGCTCTTGAACCACTGTTGGAATCGCTTGGCTTTGGCCAGTTTCGTGGGCCACCTCAGTTGGATTTATTCTGCTAGTACCGCCCTGTTAAACCGAAATCCGGTCACCAACTCTGGGTCTCCCAGGACATCTATTGGATTGGAAAGCTCCCGGAATCATCTTGGTTGTGTCATCTTGTACATCAATTAATCAGGCCATACTGATATTGATATAATTACTCTGATACTGATGAACAACTAACACCAAATACAACAAATTATATGTAGTTGTTAGCCACGATGTTAGCTGTCTGATAGTTAAAGGAACTTTGAATCCATAAAGTTAGAGAATAATGTTTTAATATTCTCAATGTGAAGAACCTGACAAATTGCACCTTGAAGGTAGCATGAACTATAAATATTTACATTATGTTCTAATACAATGGAGTATATGCAGTTCACCAAAATATTGAAAATTTTATGTGTCCGGGAAACAGTATGATTTTCTGATCATGCTGATAACTTTAAATGTTTTATCCGAGGCCTACAACATAGCTTAAAAACTTCATTTAAGTGCGGCTGCGAAACTGCCATATTGGCGTAAAACCGTACTACGCTTCAGGTGGTGTGACGTGCACACAGGCTACCACTTTTACGATCACCCGTCATGGTTTCAATAGAGAATGCTATTTTCTCATATAGATTCTAAAAAATACAATCAAATGCTCTTCTTTGCTTTCATTTTTTTTGTTTCAATTTGGTCGCAAAATATATTTTGTGCATGTAAAATCTTTATTTTATGTTAGTAGCCTAAACAAGTTTTCGCTTTTCCTGATAGCTCCTTCCAGCATTTAATGCAGCAAAAAGTGGAACCAAATTTTGAAAATATGCATCTAGTTTTACTTACCACTTGTTTGCTTTATGTCGAAAACATAAGCATTGCCACAATCGAGGCTCAAAATAAATTATCTATCTCTTAAGGCATTGTGAAGTCAGGCTACTCATAGCCTGTGACGTCACCAACTCAAGTACGGTAAACGCTCTTTTGCTCCTTTCTTGCCTTATTGTAAGAAAGAAGGGAGTAGTTATTAAAAATATTATTATTTTAAGAACTAGAAATATTTCCTCTTTCGTTTGGTGTATTTTTCTCACAACGTGCATATACTCCATTCCTTATAAGAGTAAAGTCATTATCCGTGCAAGTTTTCAATCAAGTTGTAGCGACATTATATCTAAATTATTGCTAGAAACAAGAATGGGCAAAAAATATTGAATCCATAGTTTGATAATGACTGAAGGAAACCATTTGTTGCAACTCCAACAGTGCCTCATAGTCAATATTTACATATTGCTGGCGTGGTTATTAATTTAATTACACATTTACTCATCCCCTAGAGTAGGGTAGAAATTCTACCCAGATCTGGCCTCAAGTTGAAGGTAGAATTCGTTCGTGAATACCATCTACCCCGGGGTAAGGGTAAAAAGTTACCTCGAGTAACGGGTAGATTTGATTGTGAATACGGGTTAACCCTTACCCCTGGGTATTTACCCTTGGGTAAGGGTAGAATTTGATTGTGAATACGGGCACTGTAGGTCAGGCTGGGATCTCTAAGGCTATCATTGTACTTCTACAACCACCAGAATTTTTCCATTAAAGGGAGTGTGGGCCTACCTCCTTTGAATGTCAAATATTTTTTTTACGGTAAGAAGCTATTGGCTTTGGAATTGTTGGTTTACGATAAAATTCACGTCTGGAGCCGCCTTTATTATAATTTTTCTTATATTCTGTTTTGCATTTGTTTTTTGTTTACAAAACTCAATAAACGATCGTCACTATAAACAAGTAGCGAAGATTTTGCCTATATTGGCGCACTAAGACGATAACAACCCTTTTATGAGCAATGTATAGAGGTTTTTGTTTACAGTGATCGAGAATCTGTTCGCAGCTGTTATCAGCTGCTCATGAGCTTGTTTTCTATTGGCCAGGCTTAACCAAATAATTATGCTGCGTTGTAAATTTAAGAAGCAATGATTCCTAGCAGGCGAAAGCTCTCTGGCGACTATCGGATAATTTAAGTACTGCCAGTATGTGATGGCGACTTTGGAATATCTCAGCAACTAAAGTGATTCTGGGGAATGAAGTACATGGCTAAATTCAGAAAAATATGTTCTACAGACTAGTGTCAACAACTCCACATGACCAATGTGAGTAGGCAGTTGGCACACTCCCTTTAATAGATTGATGAATTGGATATTTTATTTTGTATTGTATTCTTTATCAACTTGAACACTTATTGTGATTAATTTTGCTTCAATTATTTGTCAGCACCTAATAATAAATACATAATTGTAAGATGAGCAAGATTAATAAGGAAAATTTGCTGAGGAAGATAATAGATATGCCAAATGAGATGAGATGGGGAAATACAAGATAGAGGAGGACGCAGAATCCCTGAAAGTGTTATTCCAAACTTTACCAAAATAAGATAATCTCATATTAACCAATTTGTATACACCTATGACCTAGTAGTAGTTGGGGTGGGTAGTCTGTGACAATGGGCATTCACCGTTTTGTTTGGTCGCAATCTTTGTAAACATTCCTAGCAATTTAGTCATTGATATGCATATGTTTGTGCTGAGAGCATTGTGCACTAGATTTGTTCAGTTTATATCATGTTTAGCATACAGTTTATTTGTGATTGTGTCTGCTTCCAGGCTGATGACTCAACCTTCAGCCATGGCTGAAGAAATGGTGCAGATGCTGCTGGACAGTCAGCCGCTGGAAATGGACGAGTTCTGTGACTTTTCACTGGAGGATCAGAATGAAGCTACAGGTAATCCTATCATTGCCATTCTGTGTTGACCTTGTCGGTCGGTCCATCAATTGGCCCATTAGTTTTTCATACAATGCTTTTTCAGGTCTTTATTCTACATATGGGTAGATTAGGCTGCTGAATGAAATTTGAATGAGCTGGTTGTCTGAAAGTTATAATGATTTGTTTAATGCAGTGTTTTCCTCAAATTCAGGTGACTTATCAGTTAAGCCTAATCTTACAGCCAAGCTGAATCAATGTGTTGTAGAATGTGTTGTACTTTTGTGTAATGACAGCAGGGTCCTAGAATTCCTTTAAAGCCAAGGTGTGGAGTGGAAAATTCAGCTTAAAATTAACTATACAGCAGGACAAATTCAGCCTAAAAAGACCATATAATATACTTTTTTTAAACTTCCCCATCAGAATCAGCTGTTACAAATACCAATACTTTCCTAAAAAAAATCATCCACAGGGTAATATAAGCATTGTTGTTATCAGTGTTATAGTTATGCAATACATCTTGGTTTAGAGAGTGGAAAATTTACAGTAAAACTTGGGAAAAAGAGTGGACAAACATTACACACAGGGTGTCGTGTTCCACCCAAATTTGGCAATCCTAGGACACCGAATGGCAGTGTACTAAGGACAATTTGAATATCCTGATTTATTTCATATGTGACCGAGTGTTGTGTCTTGCATATGATATTTACTTATTTGAATGTGTCTTATGTTGTGTTCCCAGCGGCGAAAGGAGTGGCACCGTCATCGCCATCCACATTTACCCCGGAACTGAAGAAGAATGTCTGCTATGTTGTAGCTGCTGCTATCGTCAATGACAAAGGAGAAGTGCTGATGATTCAGGAAGCAAAAAGGTAGATATGTGTCATTACTACCAGTACTATGTGCCATACCAAGACCAAACGACCAGTGCCTGACGCCTGACCAATTTGAATTTTGATCAAAATGGATGTATACAGTATTCTTATGCGTAGAAAACGACTGCCGCAATCCCAGACCTCTCATCACGTGTTTTCAAGTTATCACCTCGGGCATTTTGGAAAGTTTACTGATCAAGGCTAACTTTGATGAGCTGTAACTCGTACACTATTGGTTGCAGTTACCCACAGCTGTATATACCCCCACCATACCATATATTGATCGAGTATTTAGAGCAGTTCACAAGACCTGAAGACCCCGGTCTCGTCGAGCTCTGGACGTGGTGTACAGTTCGTCAGTTAGTGTCTGGGAATGGGCGCCACATAACCTCAGTAGTTACGGCGCCCTAAAGCCCAAATCAACAACAAGTGTCTGGGATGACGTAGTGTAGGTCAGCCCAGTGCTTGTCGAGGCGCGACTTGAACTGGCAGACGGATGTCACGCTCACCACCTCGGCGGGGAGACTGTTCCAGTCGTTGACTGTCCTGAACGTGAAGGTGTGCCGGCGGACCCTGGACACTGCTCTTGGCTTGGCCAGCTTCCACTGGTGACCTCTACTGTGCCTGTTATCTGATGTGGCGAAGAAATTCGCCGGGTCTAAGTCGATGCCTCTGTGGATCATGTCGCCTCTTCGGCGCCGGTAGTAGAGCGAGGGCAGGCGCAGAGCTCGGAGTCGCTCCGGGTAGGAGAGGTGGGACACCTTTCGGCTTAACCGTGTCGCTCGCCTCTGGACCCGTTTCACCTTGCGCTGGTCAGCGCGATTGAATGGCCCCCAGATGCGTAATCACGATGCGGGCGCACCATGGTCTTGTAGAGTACCGGCACGGTGAACTCGTCCAGTTTCTCGAAATATCTCTTGATGACGGCTAGAACTTAGCTAGCTTTGGAGACTGCTGCAGCTGCCTGTTGCCGGAACTTCAGCTCCGAGTCAACTTGCACGCCGAGGTCGCGCTCAAAGAGCGAGTGCGCCATCTCCGTGTCCCGCATCGTGTAGGTCTGGTGACTATTCTTGGTCCCCACGTGATGGATCCTGCATCAAGGATCCTGCATTTGCCCTCGTTGAACGGAAGCTGCCAGCTGTGGTCGGACCACTGTCGATGTCGTTTTGGAGAGCCTGAAAATCCGGGGCGCAGGATACCTTGCTGTAGATCTTAGTGTCATCTGCAAATATCTTGAGGGGACATTTCGATGACACTAGGGAGGATCGTTTATAAACATGACAAACAACACGGGGCCCAGGACCGACCCCTGCGGGACACCGCTCGTGACGGCCGCCCAGACCGAGCGCTGGTTACCGACTACCACCTGCTGCTTGCGTNGGTCCCGATCCTTTCAGATTTTAATGACAATTAGTAGGTGCACATGAAGTGTTAGGTGAAAGAAACTGCACCAACTTTGAGCTCCGGGTGACATGCTTAACCCGCGCTTGACCTTGGTCTCTTCCGAACACCATTGACCGGGGGGCAAATATTGCCCCCTCGTTATCTCCGGAACCGATGATCGTAGCGAGACGCGCAAAGCGGCGTTCGAAATCGCTCATTGAGATGCATCTAAAGCATACTTGAATTTTTTGAATTGAGGTCAAATGTCTGGTCAAGGTCGGGTCAAAGGTCAAAATCGAGGCATTTGAGTATATGGACCATACTTTCCATTCAAAGCCTTTGATTACGAACATGGTCACCTTAATTGCTCCCAAAGGTATGATACACATAACACATGTGTATCATAACATAACACATGAACAAAAATTATATTTTTGGCAAAGGTTAAGGTTAAGGTCAAGGTCAGGTCACAAAGATCGCTATCCGAAAAACAAAATATTTTCGAAAGTAAGTCATGTGACACATGTTTTATGAATTGTTTTATACGTAGAATCAATGATCATCTGCAGGTCAAATTTTAATGAAGTTTAGTGTCAAAGGCTGACGTCAAGATTTCAGGATCAAATGACGGTCAAATTTTTAATGATAAATCTTAACAATAATGCAAGTTTCTAAACCGTTTCATCTCAGAATATATTGCCGACATTATGTCTTTTTCTGTCAAAAAATAAAAAATTCAAATTTAAAAATGCTACGTCATCAGTTACCTTCCTTAGGGAGCCATTACTCATTTAAAAATAAAGAGATTGCACTGAAAATTGGTTTCAGTATTCTTATTTCTTAGTATAAGTATGTAGTTTTCTAACATATCTTTTTAACATCTTTGAAAAATCAATTTTGTGACCATTTTTTGGGAGGGGGTCAAAAACACAATTTTCAGAAATCAGACAGCCATTTTGTAGGCTATGACATTTTCTATCTTTTGATGTTTTTATTTTGCAGTTTAGTCACAATATGATCTTTGTACGACCAGTTTAAGCTTGACTGATTTTATTGTCAATCTCGTGTGTAGTGACGTCACTAAATTTGCTATACCTAAACAAATTATCAAGTATGTTTTTTTCGCAGAAGATTTCAAATTGATGCGGTAGAAGGTACTGAAGGTTTCGCGTTGATAGCGCAATTGTGTTGAGAGATATCGTGAAAACTCGTCAAGGGGGCAATATTGTCCCCCGGTGAAGCGAGGGTTAAGAGGCCTCTGGGCTGGGCCCCTGAGTGGGCTCAGTGAGCACTTGGACTATACATGCTTTAGAGTAGAGTTCTACATGGGGCAGCTATCCCCATGGCTGGCCGAGCCCCATGGCTAATGATGGGGTGGGCCGGACTGGAAAATCTCTAGATCATGGCTGTGGCTACGGCTGTGGCTGCATATTGCATAGTCTAACTTTTTTCATAAATGTTATCAAACCAAACATGGTTAAAAAAGCCTTGGCATGCTGCCATAACAGAAGACTGGAAATAAAGACATAATAATATTAATTAAAAAAGTCCTTGTGGCTGGCCAACGGCCAGCCATTGACATTTGGGAATGGCTGTGGCTGGCTGTGGCTGTGATGCCATGGCTGTGGGGCGGCTAAGCCAAGGAAAAGTGCAGCCTTGTTGAACTCTACTTTAGAGGCCCCTAGGCAGGATTTTTGGGCTCCTGGTACGGCTCAATGGGCTCCCGGGAGTGCTCAATGGGCCCCTCGACATGCCCAAGAGGCGACTGGGCAGGTTTTGGGCCCCTGGGATGGCTCAATGGACCCCTGGACATTCATGAAAGACCCCCTAGACAGCAGGTTTTGGGGCCCCCAAGTTGTCTCAATGGCCCATAGGCATTGGGCATGCCCAAGAGCCCCCTTGGGTTGGCTTCGACAGGCCTTTTGTGTCTCTAAGGGCCCTTTACATGCACCAAAATGAAATCTTATCTGGTTTTAGGGCTCCTCTGCTGTTTTTTGAAACCATTCAGCTAATGTAAGAAGTATTTGGGCCATCCTCGATGGGCCCCCTGTGATCCGTAAGGGTGAGTCAATTACCCCATTTGCCCCTCTGGTGGCACCCCTGGGTACACCCATGTAATGTTTGATCTATAGCCCGCGCACTGCAGGGGGTTCGCGCCGAACACGAACTGCAGGGGGTTGATTTCCGCCCCCGTGAGATCTCGAGAACTACGCAACGTAGCGACAAGCGAAAAACGGAATTATATTTCTCTGGACAAGCTCTATCGAAAATATTTCGGTCTTTTCTTGGATCAGGTCACAATTGAGGTCACCAGTGGTCATCAAAGATCATATTTTCCGGTTTTAGGACTCTTTCCCAGAAACCCCCGATTATCTCGGAAACTATAATAGCTTGGAACAAATGTTAACAGAAATAATCGAAAGCCCTTGCAAAACATAACTAACGAATTGTCCTCAGATTTTAGATAAGTTGAATAGTTTAGGCTCCAGAGGTCATAAAAAGTCAAAAAGGCTATTTTTAGCAAAGCAGTTTCTCGTGAATAGCATTTTACCTAACAAAGATAGGGAAGTAATTTGGACGCCATCGTGTTTTTTCTCGTAAAGGCGCTTTGAGTCATATGATTGGTGACCTGTTTAGGTCAACTCATTATTTGACCTCAGGTCAAGGTCATTTGATGACCCAGGTAGGTCATGTTGCACATGGGGCGACGCGGCCCGATGAGACAAACATACTGGTGTCATCCGATCGTCTCTATCTTCATTCTATCAATATGTATTGGCAAAACAATGCTAATGATTTCAGATGACCTCAGATGACCTTGCAGATATCACTGAGCAACAATTGCACCTGGGTTATCAATCATAAGCTAAAGTAGCATGATTCTGAAATATTTGGCCTGATCCAATGCAAATTATTTGAATAGGAAGTATTTGCATATTTCCCCGTTCACTTACAATGGGGAGGTCAGGAAATTGACCTGACCTTTGGTCACCGATACAAAAAATCCGAGATAAACGAATTGCAGGTACTGATATCCGTATACAATCCTGCAAGTTTCAAATCTTTCGCAAAAAGACTGTGGCTTTGGCACGAACACAAATATTTTTGAAGGTAAGGTCACTTGACATGAATTTGTGACTTGGTCTACGATGGCCTGAAGTCAAAACTTTTCCCAAGTGTAGGTAATTGATGCCCAAAGAGGTGTACGAAATTTGGCGGCGCTGCGCGCCGCCGATTTTTCCGACTACTCCTGAAAAATCTGAGGGGGCGGGAAATCACCCCTCCTGCATGGCGCAGGATAGGGCCTTGGTCATGGTTCCTACCATAGTGGAAACTAAAGACCAGTGGCGCCACTCGTCGCAATTTTTTTGGTAACCGTATCTCTAAAAGGGAGACGCATTTTGTTGTTACACAGTTTTGAGTCGACAAGGGTTACAACCAAAATTTTCATTTTTCTTACTTAAAAAGGATGCAAATTTGCACAGGGGCCGTCACTTTGCGGGGTCATTGTCTTTGCATAAAGTTAGTAGTTACGCGCGTGTGCATCGTGCTTTTTTCACCAGACACGTCTTCGGACTTAAGGTTTGCCCCTCCATGAAAATATCCCGCTGCAACTTCTGTCTCTGGACTCCGGAAAAAACGGGGGCCTGCCACATTGCATACAATCTGGGAACATTATCAGAGTAAATTCATTATTTTGAAACTGGTTATGAAAATATTCTGTGAAGGAGCTTAGGGAAACTGCTGATTATGAAACAGCAACAGTCGATTATAGTAAAGAAATAGAAACAATACTACATTCGGTCGTATGTTAGTATTAACACAGAACTTGCCAACAAGTCTACTGGCTTACTTTCAAACAAATAAGACAGCTTATTATCAGACAATCTTTGGACAACAGTGTCCAAACAGCAGTCAGCACAGTTACTGAGTACTAGTGAACGCAGAATCTCACTTATATTTAGCTTCAAAACCTAAAACGCAGATAAGCATTCTTTGAAAAAAACGAGACGTATGCAGGATCCAGCAGGTCACAATATTCAACAGGGACAGACCCCAAAATATAAAAATACTATAAAAAATTTCAAACTTAAATATAAACTGGTTTTTCTCAGTTGATTTCCGTCGTTTCTGTGCCAAGCGTGGCAAAAAAGTTGCATGTAAACGCATCGGTGGCTCCTAATACACACGTGCATGTCTGTCTACTACTGGTGCTGGGTCCCAGCGGCGGCGGTGCAGCTGGCTGATAAAGTATACCTTGGCTGGCTGTGTCCTGCTGGTGCTTGGTCCCAGCGGCTGCGGTGCAGCTGGCTGTGGTGGCGGAATTAGCCGAGGAATAGCAGTTTCCTCTAGGATTTGTTCACTTTCTTCTTGTCTTTCTTCGCGGGATGGCGATCAATAGTGATTTTGTATATTTTGGGCGAATTGACATAAAGGAATAAAATACTTAAAAAACACGAGACACGAGACTGTAATTGTAGGTAGGTATATGGAGTAAACTCAACCAAACTATAAATACCGCAAAATGAAGGCCAAACCAAAACCCTACATTCTACAATTGCCGGTGTCGGTATCTATTGCCTTTGGCCTTGTCTGAGACATCAAATTGGAAACAAAGAAGTGGTTATAACTTGCCACGGCGCGCGCTTCTGCATACGACACTTTTCTAGAAAAAAGTGGTTACATGGCTAGCCAATGCAAATTTGCGAGAGTGGCGCCACTGGTCTTTAGTATTAGCACTATGGTCATACCGCGCGTCGACGTGCGTTTGCTTGCGTTTGGACGCATTGACGCATCACGACGCATTTGAGGACGCATTGAGACTGCATGAGACGTCATTGAGCGCCTCGAGACGCATCGACGCGTGACGGAACGCAACGCAAACGCACGCATGAAAACGCATGCGTGTGGGCGGGGCCTTAAAGATCATAAGACCCTTTTCACTTTTATTGGAGGTCGGGCACTGCAGTTTGGTACACAGGCTAAGTTATATGTGCAGATTTTATTTCAGAAAGCTATGAAAATGTCTCTAGATATACCAAATCACGTTCAAACTTCGTAAGCGTTCCACGCCAAATGAGTGCTTCCTGGTTAGTACCCAGAAATAAAACACGTAAATCCGTGCCTTTTCTTCCGTATCTCCTGCAATGATTATGGTCCCAAATAGCGGGAAAAGGCAAAAATTTAGTTCATTTTTTGTTTTTTTTATAAATTAGTCCGAATTTTTGTATGGATGGATTCCGAGTCAGACCCACGCTAAGCAGAGCTGTTGCGTAGCCCTGACCCCACACCGATCGTACATTCCTGTTGGTCGACAGAACTTCTTAGACGAAGTTTTACGTGCCGACATACCTGGACTACGGGTCCGCCCCGCTCACTGACCTCACCTGACCATTCAGCTGCGGGACTGCTAGCCAGCGGGCCGCAGGCCATCCCAGTCAGGAGCAGAATAGCGACGCCGAAGCACTCGAACCCAGCTGCGCTACCGGGACTTAGGTCAACAGGCATCTCCGACTGAGGCTCAGGGCGGACCAATAACTAGTTGTAAAAACAATTTTTTTACTCAGTTCATGCAAATCAGATATAATGTCATTCTTAATGACGCGTGGCATCCAACGTATCATATCCAATAATAGTTTGACGTCAAAACGCCCCGATCCGAAGGTTGAAGGGCATGACCACCGCCCGACCATTCTAAGCCCTCAAGAATAACAAATTAAAGGTAGTGCAGACATAATTCTGTTTGGCACCGTTCATGGAAATCAGTTGAAGATGTGACTTAAAAAACGCATTTGTATTATAGGCGATATGATTCGGCTGATGACCCGGTATGCATCGTACTGCTTCACATCCGGATCGATGTCCTGGTCTTGTTGATAATTTAGTAGCCGTGTGCGGAAATGATTTCGACGATTGCAGCGCACATGATCGGCAATGCAGGGGAGTGTATCCCTTCAAGTGCATTGGTTCAATGAATACTTGTGACATCAGAGGTGATGGCACACTTTCTTGACGCACAGGGCTACCAATTGATCTAGGAACTTTATCTAAAATAAAACTTTCTTGTCGGTTACTAGAGGGAAGTTTAAGAGTTTTAATATATTTTAGATATTCTTAGGATGTTTCTAGAACTTTTGGGATATTAGAGTCTGTTGATCCAGTATGTTCTGCCTAACTTACTTTGTCGGGCTGTATTAAGCCAGTGGTAGAAGAGTGAGGACAAAGAGCTGGTTCCTGTAGGCAAATAGTTGCTCTACCGACTGGCTTTGTGCATTTGCTTATCTCCTCTCGCGATAGAAAATTAATCCTAAAATATAGTGCATAAAAGCATTACGGTTACGGCCTAGAGCCGTGAATACTTGTGACGTCCACAAGTTACGTCACAGAGCGGACATTTGCCGATGACTCTTAACCTGGTTATAGGCCTTGGGCCAATGCCACCAACTTTGTTTGCACTGTGTGTTTACACCACGTGTTTACATTGTGCGTTGCTTGATCAGAGCGCAATATATGCCTCGTTTTCTTCTTTTGCATTTGGACTAGAATTTGCTAGTGCTATATAATCGTTGTATTATAACAAAAACTTATCAATACTTTATTATTATACACAATTCGTTGAAAAGTGGGATAATAACGTCGATAAATATTGTTGCATCGCTTTCCATCCTCCAGAAAATTATTAGAACATTGAAAGTCTTATGATCCCTTTAAAGGGAAGTATAGCCCTTTAACGATAGTTTTTATCTGAGAAAGCCAGATTGTCGGGATTTGTACTGAAGAACCTGCTAAGATCTGTGTGTGCCTTCCAAACGACCCAAGTTTGTTAGTTGGACGCAAAAAAACCGTTGCGCAATTGGGCATTTGGGGCCATTTACAATGTTCGTGACGTTTCGATACGTCATAAGTAGTTACTCCACTGTGATTTCACCACACTTGTTCGCTTTTTGAAAACCGTTCCGCCCAGTATTTTTTCATGGTTATCTTTTGCGTCGCGTGTGCTCGACCGCCATCGACGTGGTTTCGTCATCGGCGCGGCGGCATCACTCTAGTTGGTTCAGTATTGCTCGCTGCCCCCCACATCTCTTCTACCTCGGCGCGGAGTCGTACGCGCGGTCGACCCATGCTCAGTTTGCGTTCACGTACCGGCTGTCCCATCGTTGCGGCCTCGGCATCAGCAGCTGTTACTGGGCGGCGCTAATGTTTGCACGTTCGATGCTCCTCCGTGGTGACGTTCACAACTTGCTTTTGGTGACGCAAGTAGTTGTTCGTGATATCCACATGTAAACTATATTACTTTTTCCTAATTACAACAAATTTCATTGACTTGTTCGCAAAATATGAATTGCCAGTAACTCTCGTAATTAGGGCATTCTTCTCCATCATTCTACATACTTTTCCCAAGGTGCTATATTCCCTTTAAAGGAGGCCCTCTGTGCTTACAGAAAGCCCCCTGTGCTTGAAGGAGGCCCCTATGTAACTAAAGAAGGCATCTCTGTGACAGAAGAAAGCTCTTCTGTGCCTGCAGAAGGCACCCTGTGTTTAAAGGAGGCCCCTTTGTGCCTGAAGGAGGCCCTTTTATGCTTGAAGGAGACCCCCTGTACTTACAGGAGCCCCCCATGTGCTAACAGTAGGCCCTCTGACGCCTCTGTGCTTCAAGGAGGCCCCTGTGCTTCAAGGAGGCCCTTTAGTGCCTGAAGAAGGCAGCCCTGTGACTGAAGAAGGCCACTCTGTGCCTGAAGAAGCCCCTTTGAGTTTGAAGGAGGCCACTCTGTGCCTGAGCCCTGAAGGCAGAGACGCAACCGAAGGGGGCACACGGGCCCGTGTCCAGTTTTTGGCACACGGGCCCGTGTCCTTTTGAGTTTTGAGGTGGCACCTTGACCTTTGCAAAAATATCCTTTTTGCTCATGCGAGATGTGTGTCATACCTTTGGGAGCACTTTGGGTGATCATGGTTGCAATCAAAGGCTCTAGATAGAAAGTATATTCCATTGACTCAAATGTCTCGATTTTGACCTTTGACCCGACGTTGACCTGATATGCGACCTTGATTGAAAACATGGAGTATGCTTGAGATGCGTCTTGATGAGAGCTTTCGAACGCCGCCTTGTGCGTCTCACTACGATCATCGGTTCCGGGAATAACGAGGGAGGCACTATTTGTCCCCCTCATCCGGTCAATGGCGTTCGGATAAGACCCCGGTCAAGCGCGGGTTAAAGGAGGCCACCCTGAGGTTAAAGGAGATCCCTGTGCTTGAAGGATGTGCCTGTGCTATGTGCCTGGGGAGGCAAACCTGTGCCTACAGGAGGCCCCTGTGCTTACAGGAGGACCCCTGTCCCTGAAGGAGGCCCCTCGGCCCTCCTACGAATTTTTAGGACGTTTTGTGACGCTGATTTCAAATTTCGCATGTATTAACCATAATAAGATTTTCCTGCACCATTTTGTCTCGATCAATACCCGATTTTAACACATTTACGGTTTAATGACATTTGGGTCATTGGCATCTTGGCATGACCTAAGAGGTGACCTATTAATCCAGGACCTTTAATCGAAAATCAATGGCTTCATCTCATCACAAGCATCACGCTCGTTTTTCAATCGAAGTTCTAGCTCAATCAGGGGCGAAATGCCAAGGGGGAGAGAGTCGTCCCCACCCCCCTACACGGGCACACAGTGACTTTGCTCTCCCCGGACGAGGGTTAATCCTTACCACTTACCAGTGTAGTGGGGGGGTGGATGCCACCCTCTCGTGTTTTCGGAATAACTCGCGTAGTTATTTACCGATCGCAATGAAACTTTCATTGGGGATCTCCGTGCTGCCGTCCTGCACACTGCACAGCAATACCTTCCCTTCTTCCCATTTGGCTGATGTTTGGTCGGTCCCTCCGCCAGTTATTTCCTTGTCACAGCCATTCTCCCTTGCTGCAAGAAACAACCGCCAAAACTGCCAAACGGAGCCATCAGTCCAGTGCAGCCAACCCCCAAGGGCGTCATCAGTCCAGTGCAGCCAGCCCCCAAGGGCCTATCGGCAAACCAGTGTAGGCAGCCCCCAAGGACATGTCATCAGTCCAGTGCAGCCAGCCCCTTAGACCTTAGGTGCTATCAGCAAACCAGTGTAGTCAGCCCCCAAGGGCATGTCATCAGTTCAGTACAGCCAGCCCCCAATGGGACATTCGCGGCGCAGACGCTAGTGGACATTGGGGGGCCCGAGGCGAGAAGGACTCGCACACATTGGAGATATGGGAGAGGGAAAGGGACGCCGGGCGGTGTGGGGCGCAGGGGACGTCAGTCTGAGGAGTTTAGCTGTGGATACAACAGCGCGAGGTTGCAGTGCATAGGCAATTTTTTTGCGTTTCGAGTCGCGTTTCGAGTGGCTTTCGAACAGCGTGGGTGCAGAGACGCACGCTGTCTTGGGCAGTGATCTAGATGTCGCGGCTACACCGTACTGTGCGGATGGACACCCGTGGGCAAGATCCGATACGTAACCGGTCCAGGGACGAGCTGCATGCGAGTGCATTTATAAGCGGTGTGAGGCAGACAGTGTCGGCCAACTGAGAAGGGCTGCTTTCGCTTCGCAAATCATGCCTCCAGCACGGGGAACTTTGGTCCACCGCAGTGAGTTACACCCGTTCGTTATTGACGCGCATGCATGTATTGGTTGATTCACCGAAGTGTGGGGCATCGCATCGCGTTGGCGGTATGTTTGTTCGGGACCGCAGCAGAGCGCGGCCAGTGACATGAGTGGGGTGCCCGTAATAGTGTCGAGTTGCCCGGCTGGGGCGTTACGCGCTTACCGGTGTGTTTACCGAGGTGTGACGGGTTGAGGAAGGCGCAGGCCGCAGTCGAGCGGCCGTGGGACTTGACGGGAAATGCGATAGCCCGTCCTAATTCAACTGAGACGTGGCGACTCGTGTTTGCCTGTCACTATCCCGGGACAGGCGGGTGTTGAGGGCAGCACCTCGTCGACCGCCTCGGCCGGATTGGCAGGAGAGTGTCCTAAGTCAACAGAGAAGCGGCCGTTGGCATCGGTCTGGGACGGTGAGCACCAGACATGTGTATGGATCTGAGAAGGGGATCTGTGATCCCGGAGGATCTCTCGACGACGCGCAGTGCTGGATCTGCGATCCCACTGAATCCCACGGCTGGGTGCAGCAGTGGATTTTGGATCCCAGAGGATCCCTCGATAGGTTTGGCAGCTGATCTGGGACCCCATAGTTAGCAGTGAAAGTGGATCTGCTGGACCGTGAGTTCGGTCTGGAGACCGTGAGTTCGGTCTGGGGACCGTGAGTTCGGTCTTGGACCCATGAGTTAAAAGGAGTGTGCCTACTCACATTGGTCATGTGGAGTTGTTGACACTAGTCTGTAGAGTATAAATTTTCTCTTGGAGATTTAGCTGGTGTACTTCATTAACCTCCCCATATTTCCACTCCTCAGTAAAGTTGGCGCTTTAGAGACTTTATAGAATGTTTTCCCCAAATTTCGCAACAAAGATAAATGTCCGGCGGAACAGTGTAATTATTCTGTCCTATGGAGGACTCCTCTACGGCTCTCACCTGAAGAACTAGAGAGATTTCGAATGCGTAATTGTTTGTTGTCTTTGGTGCGCCCATTGTAAGGTAAGATAATAGTTAAACGTAATCTCTAGTTTAGTTGCTTGGCGATCGTCTTAAGTAGGTTTTAGACTAACAAATATATAGGTAGTTAACAGCGGAATATAAGGTGAGAGATAATTCAGAAAATTAAAGGGCTCCGAGATGTGGCCAGTTATCGAAACCAATGATATCGAACCAACAAGTAGCGTTACGTTGACCGATAAGGAAAATAGATTTGTATATCATATCTACAAAAAGAGTTGGCATCATATTCCCTCTTAAAGTATTTTGGGGCGCTCGTAAGTATCGTTTTGCGGAGAAATCCGCGATAGTGAATAATAAATTTATCTTTTAGGGAACCCCGGTTGAGTCTGTCTTGTGAACAGTGATTAATGTTTTCCCACTTATATGTTCCTTGGCATGCCCCTCGTACTCCGCCTGAGTTACTCCATCTCAAGCGTGTTTTCTGAGTATCACGTGATGATTCATAATTAATCTTGAGAACATGAAGGCTTCGTCATTTGGGACCTCTTGTACAGACAAAGTTTTTCTCTTAGTATCGCCTCTGCTGTGCGTGGTTGTAAGTTTCGTGTCCGGTTTGAGGACTCGTGAAAGAATCTCCCGACTTTGAAACCGCTATGATGTTTAAGTTCTTGACCGGTTACTAAAGTTATGAATAACTCGATTTTGGGATCCCAACTCACTTCTGAGGACTGTGTCTCTTGGGACCGTGAGTTCCGACTTGAAACCGTGAGTTTTAGTCTTGGGACCGGTACGTGAGTATCGGTTTTGGGACCGCAAGTACGTTCTTGGGACCGTTAGTTCGGTCTTGCGACCGTGAGTTTAGTTTATTGGGACCGTGAGTGTCGGTCTTGGAACCGAACCGTGAGTATCGGTTTTGGGACCGTGAGTTCGGTCTTGGGACTGTGAGCTCGGTCTTGGGACAGTGAGTTCGGTCTTGGGACAGTGAGTTTGGTCTTGGGACCGTGAGTGTCGGTCTTGGGACCAGGCCGTGAGTATCGGTTTTATGACCGTGAGTTTGGTCCTGGGGCCGTGAGTGCCAGTGTTCGGACAGTGAATGGTGAGTATCGGTCTTGGGATCGTGAACGGTGAGTATCGGTCTTGGGAGTAGCAGTTTGGGACCCTGAGTTCGGTATTGGGACCAGGAGCATTGGTCCTGGGATCGTGAGGATTCGTCGTGGGACCGTGAACGGTGATTATCGGTCTTGGGACCGTGAACGGTGATTATCGGTCTTGGGACCGGGAATATCGGTCTTTGGACTGTGAGTGTCGGCTTTGGGACCGTGAGTGTCGGCTTTGGGACCGTGAATTCGGTCCTGGGACCGTGAGTTTGGTCTTAGGACCATGAGTGGTGGTCTTGTGACCGTGAACGGCGAGTATCGGTCTTGGGACCGTGTGTTCGGTCTTGGGACCGCAAATGATGAGTATCGGCCTTTGGACCGTGTGTTCGTTCTTGGGACAGTGAGTGTCGGTTTTAGGACCGTGAGTATATCGGTCTTGGGATCATGGGTATCGGTTTGGGACCGTGAGCTCAGTCTTGGAACCGTGTGTATCGATCTTAGGACCGTGAGTATCGGTCTTGGAACCGCGAGTATCGGTCTTGGGACCGGGAGCATCACCTCTATAGGGCTGGCAATCGAAATGTCTGGTGAACTATAGCCTTCCTATTCTGGCAGGTTCCTTCTCCTTATCTTCCCTTACCCCTCAGTTCCTGCTTCTAGACGATCACAGTGGCAGCAGGTGTCGTTAAAGGGAGTGTGCCTACTCTTTTGAAATGTCAAATATATTTTTATTACGGTAAGAAGCCAATGTTGATTATTGGGTTAAGATAAAATTCACGTCTGGAGCCCCTTTAGTTGATTTTTTTTTCCATATCCTCTTTAATGTCTGCGTGAAAAAGGTCTAAAATTGTGGCCACAAACAAATCCCTCGGCCACTTAACCCCGCGGAGGCAGAACAGGTATGCAGGAGTGCCCTTCTGCCCGCATAATCTAATTACGTTAAATAAGCCAGAGAACTTAATGCAAAAGATGGATTCACATTCATATCAGGTCACACACTCCCCGTTTTTTTGGCAGGACAGACCGCCACCAGGTAATTAGTAAAAGTGTATCCTCAGAGGTCCACCCGACAAATAGCAGAGCTAGTGACATCCGGTGGATTTCCGAGCTGAACTATAGTAGGTATTAGTGGACAAAAAACACAAAAATATGCATTGATCATGCATAGTTAATAAATCGAATACCCGGAGGAGTTATGAATTATTATAAAAATATGAAAGAGAAGGAATGAAATGAAAAAATGACTGAGAAAATGAAATAGAAAAAAAAATTAATATGTTTTCGCACAATTTGCTTTGTTTCAAAACTCATCAAACATCGTTCACTAATAGAACAGAGTAGCGAAGATGTTATATAATGGCGCACTAAGACGAATTAACAAACCCTTTATACACGCAATGTATGAGTTTCGTTTACAGTGATCAAAGGATCCTGTTTCGCAGCTGTTATCAGTGCTCCCACGAGTTTGTTTTCTATTGGCCAGAGCTTAACATATAATGCTAGCGTTGTAATTTAAGAGCAATGCTTCTAGTAGCGAAAGCTCTCTGGCGACTATCGATAATTGAATACTGCCAGTATGTGATTGGCGACTTTGAAATATCTCAGCAACTAAAGTGAATCTGGGGAAATGAAGCATATGGCTAAATTCAGAAAAATATGTTCTAGAGACTAGTGCCAACAACTTCACATGACCAATGTGAGTAGGCACACTCCCTTTAAACATTCGCGGCCAGAGTTGTTGACAGTGGTTGGTCACGGAATAGAAACACAACAGAAGGTGGCGACGTAGCCCTCAGGGGCTGATGACATTGGACTGCTGATATTCCCATGGTGCTGGTGACAAAGGAATGATGGTATGCCCCTTGGGAAGGATGGCACTAGACTGCTGATAGACCCTCGGGGGCAGCGGCACTGGACTAATGATAGGCCCTTGGAGGGCTGTTTGCACTGGGACTGATGATAGTCCCTCGGGAGGGCTGACGGTACTGGCCTGATGACAGCACCTTGTGGGCTGATTGTACTGGCCTGATGACAGCACCTTGTGGGCTGATTGTACTGGACTGATGATAGCCCCTGGGGAGCTGACTGCCCTGGACTAATGATAGGCCCTTGGGGGGGGCTGTCTGCACTGTATTGATAATAGGCCCTTGGGGGCTGACTGGGCTGGACTGATGTTAGACCCTTGAGGGCTAACTGCCCTGGAATGATGAAAGACCCTCGGGGGCTGCCGGCACTGGACTGCTGACATGCCATTGGAGGCTGACTACACTGATCTGCTGATAGTCCCTTGGGGGGCTGGCTGCAATTGGACTGGACGTTAACATGACCTTGGGGGCTGACTACACTGGTTATGCTGATAGGCCCTTGGGGGCTGGCTGGCACTGGACTGATGATCATCCCCTTTGGGGGCTGCCTACACTGGTTTGCTGATAGACCCTTGGGGGCTGACTGGACTGTACTGATAACATGTCCTTGGGGGCTGAATACACTGGTTGCCAATAGACCTTGGGGCTGACTGGACTGTACTGATAAACATGTCCTTGGGGCTGAATAAACACTTGTTTGCAATAGACCCTTGGGGGCTGACTGGACTGTACTTGATAACATGGCCCTTGGGGGCTGCCTACACTGGTTTGGCCAATGACCTTGGGGGCTGACTGGACTGTACTGATAACATGTCCTTGGGGGCTGAATACACTGGTTTGCCAATAGACCCTTGGGGCTGGCTGCACTGGACTGTACTGATAACATGTCCTTGGGGGCTGCCTACACTGGTTTGCTGATAGACCCTTGGGGGCTGACTGGACTGTACTGATAACATGTCCTTGGGGGCTGAATACATTGGTCTGCTGATAGCCCTGAGCCTGTTTGATATCGCTTGTTGGACTCCGGCCTCGCGCTTCGACGCTCCGTCTTCGTCTGAATAAAATCCATCAACATTTTATTCCTATTTTCACGAGAGCCGTATAACTGCATTGATCCAGCATAACCAATAAGGTCGCATAACGTACGACTGGTTTCGAGCGTGCCAGCCAAGCAAAAACACAGGAGGTAGCCAGTCTATTGGTCATCTGTTTATTACCATCGTACAGCTATCGTCTTACACGACCGCAGAAAGATGCATGCCTCTGTCGCTGTTATAGGCGGCTGTCGATCAGGACTGTCAACACGCCTAGCTCCTTGAAAGGCAGCGGGGAAGCTACGGCGTAGGCGATACCTGTATCATCCGAAATCCCTGTCATCATTGCATGTCAACTTGTCAGCTGCGACCACAGGTCAGAGCTCTATGTTCGGATGTCCGAAGGCGTCCAGCAGCATCTTTTTGTAGAGCTCGATGTCCAGCGTTTCCACGATGTTGACGTTGAGCCTGGACTCGTTTCTCGAGGCATGCCACCCGCGCCGGTCCACCACCATCTGCCCGCGAGTGTACTCTCCCTGCAGCTCCACCGTGGCCTGCGGTGGATGAATGAAGTCTAGTAAGTGCGCGCCAGAAGAGCTAATAGGGGCATTCCACGACAAGAACCCTCATCTCCCAATTTTTGTTTAAAACTGGCTTGTTGGGTTATCTTGGGTCCTGAACTCAGCTGTGATGATACTAGCTTGATCTGACGTCAGCGTCTGGAGTTATAGCCTCGGGCATTTGTGCAAGGTCACGCTTGAGAGGTATTTTTGGAGGCCAAAATAGTGCATTTAACTTATCCAAATAAAAAATACTTATATGTATGAATTCGCAAATACACGGAGATTCAATTTCTGGGCTTTGTTGCGTGACCTTGAATGACCTTGACCACGAGAACTCTTGACCTTTTTCGTTGACTTTGCGTGACCCCGGGTCCACTCCTTATTTCCATTTAAGAGAAAGGACAAAGTGCGCATGTCCTGTGATCTACACAGCATTCTTATCTGTATTCAGTTATCAAATTTGTAATAGTATTGCCCTCTTTCCATAGCTCCATGGTGAAGATACAAATAATTGTTAATCCGTCAAATTGCAACCGTCCGACCCCATCTTCCCTGCAAATGGTCCCCTCTGCTGCCAGCTGGACACTCACGTGGTGGGTGCTGGTCTTGAGGGCGATCTCCGGCCTGATGAGGAGGGCGGCCGCCACCTGGTCACACGTGATCCAGCCGTGGAACTCATCCTCCTGCAGCACGCTCGCCTCCGCGGCGTTAAAGAGCCGCGCGGCCGCAGAGTCCGCAGCGCCCAGCACCTGCTTCCGCCACTTCTGAGGAAGGGTAGCGAAGACGGCATGATAAGGTAAAATGCACGATTCCCTTACTTTCTGATCACAAATGGGACAGTGTGGCTTAACGATGCAACATTTTATAATCAAACTAGCATTCCCAAATGCGGCCATTTCTCTTCTTTTCGTATGTATGAACACTTTATCACGTCTGACAATAAACTTGCGTCTCAATTACTAAATTGGTGGCCTAGCTTTCAACAGCAATATCCTATCAATATATGTAGCGATTGAGGCTGCAGTCCGTAAAAAAGGCGTTGTTATTAGCTGCCCCGCCGGGAGCGATCAAAGCAACGCTCCTCCCGATGGAGAAAGACAGTATAGACGGAGAGTGGGTGCTGCGCAATACAGACATCACGGTTCACAGCTCATCAATACGTCTGTGAGGGCGGCACGTAGACAATTTTTCCTCAGAACGCAGTGATGAGCGTCACTCTGTGACTGACGTCAGCGTGTGTCACCATAGCAACACGGTAATGATGCTCACTGCTCAGCCGGCGGCGACTGGTCAGACAGCGTATAATCGAGCCTCCGCACACATTGTGTGCGCCACACAACGCACCGAGCACTGCATCCTGTTTGCCAGTCGGATGCTATTTTGTTTGTCTCATCAACACCTTAATGCTCTATCCGGTCCGCGTAGGGGAGGACGGGGAGCACCGCCCATGGGGTAATACCGCCCACCCTGTGATCTCGTTTAACGTAAACCGTAGATGACTTGCTGACTGTCCTCGTGGTCGGCGACACTAAGTGTCCGGACGCAAAAGGTGAGCTCTGTCGTTTGAGCTATTAGCCGTTTTCACGATAGATTATTTTGCACGAAATGTTTAAAACATTGTAAAATGTTTTAAAATGTTTTTTTTTAGTAGCCACTTTCACGATAACTTATTTGCGAAAAATGCTGTAACCCTCGCCCTACGGTCCCGTAGGGCGAGGGTTAAAACATTTCCCGCAAATAAGTCCATCGTGAAAGCGGCTACTACTAAAACATTTTAAAATGTTTTAAAACATTTCGCGCAAAGCAATCCATCGTAAAAACGGCTATTATGTACAAGATAAAATATAATTTCGTTTATATATAACTTTAATGTAATTTGATTGATTCATGAAATTAATCGGTGTGTCGCTGAAATAAGTTGCAACTCCAAAAAAAAAGTTTACTTACGTAGCCAATAGCCAATACGGCGCTGTCTTCTGATGCGTCGCTGTTTTTTTGCCCTGGCAACGTGCGGGGTAGCGCTGCCGGCCCTTGTGGGGTTACCCCGGGGTTGTTGTTTTTCTGCATAAGTACAAAATGTACTTTTGGAATTTGTAATAAAGAGAGGCGTTCTTGCATTATTCGAGTCAAGTACTTTGGTTACACCGAATCCTTTTGCAGCAGGATACCAGGAGAGAGCGGCTGAGCAGGGGGACACTTGCAGATCACCATGTACGGTCCACCGAGTTACACGTGCATTCATTGGATTGTCTGGTTAAAACTCACTCGTTCAATCTTTGTTAAATATCTCGGTCAAAGATTTTGACAGCACCTGGCATTCATGAAACGTTACCACTTGAACAGTCATCAGAATAACCATAAAATTATGGGATAACCTAAGTAGACGGCATACCCCTCAAATGCAAGCTTTTTGTAAAATGCTCACAATTTGTGCATCCTTTGAAACTTGTATTATTTTTAAGTTCAAAACGGTAGCAAATTGTTCATATATTGTACTGAAATATATAGTTCATTGAAACTACTGCAACATTCCTTCTGAGACACATGAGAGCTTAGGGGTCTGGGTAACCCCGTCCTCCCCTATATATTATACAGATCAGGTGAATAGAGTCATCTCATTACGTCTGTAAATAACTTTAACATTGCGCAATGCGCAGTTCGGGATTGCTCGAGGCTCTCCGCGAGGGAATTCCTGTGTAGACATTGCCTTCAATAAGAGAGGAAACCACGCTGCCCGCCTGGCAGATGTGTATCGATGGATCACAAAAATTGTGTCTCACTCAGTTGAATATGTACTTTTCGGTTGTTATTATCTGGCCAAAGTTGAAATGGCTCTGCAAAATCATGAAATTATTGACATTTATTTTGCTAAAAAATGATACCAAATAGAGGACAAGTAAGTGATTGAGCCAAATCCCTCCTCCCAACTACGGAGCATTTCCAAAAATATTTTAGCAGTTGTGTTGATACTCTAGTAGTTGTAAGCTCTCCGGGGTCTACCAATAACCTGGAGTCTACCAGGCGCTTCTTAGAGTCTTTGAACTAAGCAGCTTGAACGAACTGGGATAAATGAAAGTCGTAGTTTACTTCGGAAAATTATGTTCTACAGCCACATGTGAAAACAATATATGATAGTCAGCACCACTTGAACAGTCATCAGGATAACCATAAAATTATGGGATAACCTTACCACTTGAAGACACACTCCCTTTAAATATCAGTGAGGCTAACGTTATGTTTGCCCCTGCACGACGCCAGGGGAGCGCTTGCCCCGCCGCCTCCCCGGTGGCACTGCCCCTCCCAATGTACGGTAGGGTCTCTCCTCCGCAGAGCAGGCCCTTCGTCCTGTACAGATGGGCCTCCTCTCCGCATGTGAGGGCCTCCTTTTTGTATTGAGGGGCATCCTCTTTGCAAGGCAGGGCCTTCCCTCGGCAAGAGAGGACCCTTTCGGTACAAAGGGCCTCCTCTCTGAATGGTAGGGCCTCCCTTCACACGGGAGGGCATCATTTCTGTACAGAGGGCCTTCTTCAAGCACATAAGTGTCTCATTTAAACACAGAGGGGCCTCTTTAAGCACGGAGGGACCTTCTTTAAGCATGGGGGGGGCCTCCTCTTCTCACGTAGGGATCTCTTTTTCGTAAGAGACCTCCTTATCAAAGAAACATTGGGGATGCAAAAAGAACATTGAGGATCCCAAATTCAACATTGGGGGTGCAAGTGCATCCTCAAAAGTATACAAAGTTACACCCCTGCATAAGGATTACGTTTGGGAAATGGGTATGCTCGAACCCGGGACCTGGTAAAGGTAATCACCATTCTGCCGGCTTCAACATGACCGCCACCAGTGCACTTGATAGAGAACTCCAGATAGGTAGCAATGGTGGTTATCAGCTTACCATGTCCAGGTCGTGGTTCAGACAGAGCTCCCAGCTGGCGATAGTGATGGGTCGTCGGGCTGTCGCCAGGACGATGTTTGCGGCCTCCGGATCCGAGAAGAAATTAAACTCCCCAGATGGAGTGGTGTTTCCCATGCCTGCCGATCAAATAGAACATGTCATGCATCGGAGATCTCAGATTTGTTCTCAGATTTGTTTTACAGTGCATAAGAATGTTGTTTAACACGTGTTATTTGCGCAGTATAATGAAACACAACTTGCTTTATAATAAATACATAAATAAAGCACTGCGTCGTGCTAAAGCAAAACATTTACCGAAAACATGCGCGCAAAACGGTCGCTCAGCTCACCTGTAAAGTTGCCACCCATGACATAAATGTGCTTGACGTTGTTGGTGAATTCTGGATCCATGCGAGTCGCCATGGCAATGTTGGTAAGCGGGGCCAGTGCCAGAATAATGAGCTCGCCTGTAACATGACGGCGATTTTAAAACAATCGGCATGACATCAACCAGGTAAATATGATGACGATTAAAAGGAGGTTTTTTACCTGCCGTTGACGGGGGAGCACTTGACACTTGACACCTTGAGCAGCTGATAACTTCCGTAATAGCTTTAAAGGGGCACTGTCTGACGTCTGTTTAAAATAAAATGTAATATGTTAAAGAACGATCGGATTTGGTAAGCACCATGAAGTTCGCTTTTTTATTATTATTAGCGACCAGTCGCCCAATATCATCGTTCAAAGTTCAGTTTTCTTCCAGCCAATGACATTGACGAGTCCGCCACCACTACGTACCAAAATCAATTAATTGCAGCCTTGTGCAACAATGGAGAATAGTTATATATTTTTTGCTTAAGCAATCTGTCCAAATTTATAATGTCAGAAAACATTTCATGTCTTATTATGCCTGATCTATGTTCATTAACCCTCGCCCGGCCGGGCGAAAATCCGGGGCCGGGCCGGGCAAAATCGAGGGGGTGGCATCCATCCCCCTACCCGGCCGGGTAGGGGGGTGGATGCCACCCCCCTCGATTTTTCCCAAATAACTCACGTAGTTTGTAACTGATTGCGATGAAACTTTCCGGACCCTACTGTTGGACAATTTGACACATATTCTGACAATTTTGAACTTCCAACTTTCATAACCACCTGTGACCTGTTTTTCTAGGTCATGTCAGGCGAAATTGGCGTCCGTAGTGTCGATCCTTGTTACATGCGCAGTTTCCTAGTGTTAGACGTTCAGGAGCAAATGCAAAGGTGTTGCCAGGTGACAGGTGTGTCTTCTGCTGAGAGTGTGACCTCGACTGACCTTTTCTGAGGTCAACCGCCGAGGTCACTAACCTCCGATGACCTCCGATTATTTGTGGGGCTTCTGGCCGCTTTTAGGACAGTTTTTGATGTTGATTTCAAGTATCAGAGCCATTTGACATTATAATATGTTGTACTGGGGTCACGCGCTTCTAAAGGTCAGCCGAGGTCACTGACCTCAAATGACCTTTTTTAATTTGACTGTTTTTAGGTCATTTTTTAAGCTGATTTAAAATATGGCATGTATTAAGCATACCAAGATGTTCCTTTACCATTTTGGCTAGATCAGTAATAATTTTTAACACATTTACGATTTGTGACATTTTGGTATGTGACATGACCTCAGAGGTCACCTCTTGACCCAGGACCTTAAAATAATATGTCAATGGCTTCCTCTCGTCACAAGCAACACGCTCGTTTTTTAATCGAAGCTTTAGCTCAATTAGGGGCGAAAGCCAAGGTGGGGTCGCCCCTAATTGAGAACCCCCCTACCCGGCACGCCAGTGAAGTTTGCCCTACCGGGGAGGGTTATAGGTCATAAAGGAAAATATTCACCGCGAAGGGCAAAGATTTCCCCAAAAGTTGTTTTAACTTTTACGAAGAGATTTTAAGCTCCAACCATTGATGAAGTTGTTTTTTCCAACCGAGGTTTTTTGGTATCGGATTGCTTACGTTGTTTTAGGGTACTCCCTGCATAGTGTTGTTTATAAATTGTCTCAACTGCACTGACTTTGGTGCTCAATCGCTATCATATATTTAGTGGCTAGTGGCGTGTAGAAGTCACAAACTATTGTATATGATTATCAAAAATGAAATAAATTATAGTTTTTTGTATTTGCACTGCTTTGGTGAACAAAAGAGGACGATTTCAAATAATATTTAGTCTCTAAGACTTGTTTTAGCATGTCTTTG
>VOPJ01007550.1:0-21357 GCA_014673585.1 Semibalanus balanoides
TCTTATGACCTGCGACCTAGAATAGCCCCGCATCGCGTGGATTGGTTGCGTGAAGTAAATACAAATTGATAGATACTCACATTAAACATTTATTTGAACATTATTTTGCATAATTAATCAATAAACGATTCATAAAACCGTGATACATCCGGCGATTTAATTTGGCCCCGGACGGCGACGTATTTAATGTATGCGATTTATTGAGAGATAATTCAACGGAAGTATTCAACGTTGAACAGATTGATACAAAAGCGCCAGGTATGTCGCGCTCCCAATAATGGTGGGAAAACACTAATCATGAACCTCTAAAGAAGTATAAGTTCTTGCTTTTCCTTTTTTTCCAAACTTATAACTTTGAATACGGGAATAATTTGGTTTCATTCTTAAATTTGTATGACATCACCCTTATAACTACCATAATAACAGTAGCCTAAAGGCTGAAACACAGCTCCCTCGCGCGCAAATCGCGTCTCGCAACTCCCATTGAAATACACGCAACTTTTTCCGCTCGTGTCTCGCTCGGTCTCGCACCGCGTTGCGGTCTCGCTGGCGGACTCGCGGCAAGACTCTCGCTTCTGATCGCGGGCCTTATATCTCGAGCGCGAGAGAGTTGACTCTAATTGCAACTTCGCGGCACGATTGCGAGCCGAGATGCGATATTCGAAGCGAGACGGCCGCAGCACAACGACGCGAATGCTGCGAGACGCGATTTGACCGCGAGTGCGTGTGTTTTCAGCCTTACGCGCTCTGTGTTGTCCTGAGCGGTATAGGCAAGACGGGTTGCTTGCATAACTTACCTGCATGACTTTGGTGCTGTTGCTGAAGTCCTCTGTCAGGCTCTCTGGTCTGAGACAGGCTGCTGATATCGGCAGGAACAGCGTCAGCGGCGACTGCTGACTCAGCAGCTGGGACACACCCAGCTTCGTCAGCATGTTGGAGACGCCTGCAGATCAACATCAACAGCGTCAGCATGTTAAAGACGCCTACAACGCAACATCCACACCGTCGACATCACAACCATGCATGCACCAACACCAATAACAATACAAAATTATAAACATTTCGGTGATACGTACAATTTTAGGCAGCCCGCAGAGCTAGCAAAGAACTGATCATCCAAGCGACTTGGGTTGTAGGGAAAGCTTACTTCTCCATATTTCCCAATTCCCGGATGCCATCTGCAGGATTCTCACCGGAGAAGTCGAGATCGGCGCACTGCTGCGTGGTAATGTACTGCAGGGCGTCCAGCACCGCCTCGGCCACCAGCGCCCTGTCCAGCACGTGCACCACACCGCCGCTGGAGGCGCTGGCGTCACTCTGCAGCACTTGAGCCCCATTGATGGTCACCACCCGCTGCAAACAAGCAAACAGTTCGGTGAGATGGTCCAATACAACGGTCTGTCAAACGGACCGTCGAAACGGTCCGTCAAAATGATCCGTCGAAACGGTCCATAAATATGGTTCATCAAAACAGTCCATCAAAACAGTCCGTCTAATCGGTTCGTCAAAATAATTCGTGAAAGCGGTCCAATGCAAGCCCGTCTCAACTGCCCCGTACGGCAGTCTGAACAGTTTGTCACAGCATTTGGTCACGAAGTCTGACATTTCAGCACTCAGCAGTCGTATTTCAGGAGCAGCAAGTAGTTCATTTCAGCAGTACTCCCTAAAAGCTCAGCTTCAGGGTAGCCCAGCAGTAATGTATCGTCCATGTGGATCCCCTATGACTTGGTCTCTTACCTCACTATACCGGCTCGTCTGGTAGATGTTGACCCGGAGCGTGGCTCCGGTGGAGCTGGCGCTCTTGAGCACCATGTTGTCGTTGAAGGCGGTGGGTGGGATGGCCACCGGGGTGACGTGGTGCAGCAACAGCTGCCGCAGCCGGCCCGGGTCAGCCGACAGCTGCCGGCGCAGACTGTACGGCAGCAGGATCCAGGCCTCGTCCGTGAAGGCGAACAGGGTCACACCGCCTGCGGGCGTCACACGGCGGTCACACGGGGCACGGGCGTCACACCGCCTGCGGGCGTCACACGCCGGTTACCAGGCATCACACAACAGAAGGTGTGCTGTGAAGGCGAACAGGGTCACACCGCCTGCGGGCGTCACACGGCGGTTATACCAGGCATCACACAACAGAAGGTGTGCTCTGTGATGACAAAATAGACAGCAGTTACGATTATCACTTAAATATGCGTATGTATGACATTATTGACTGACAGTTAGAATAATGCACTTGACAGTCCGACACAGTATTAATGTTCAAACTCTCGATAGCATCAATGCAGTAGCCAGAGAACATCGCCGGTCAGCCCCGCGGTGCCTTGCACACTTCATAGACGTAGTACACACACGCGTCAGATGGCTGACCTCGCTTCTGGCTGGTGGCTAATTGTTCTTGATAGGTCTACCTGTCATGAATTGCATACTACGTCAGTTCACAATTCACACGACAGGTTGTTATGGGTTGGGGATTCACGAGCAGCGTAAAGACGGTATAAAATCCTGGGCTTTATGAACTTTGTGATGCGATTATTTAATGGCATCTTAAGTACTTATAATAAAATGTGAGCCAGGCTATGGAGATAAATAAGCTAAGAACAAACTGGTGAACCAGGCTCAGTGGACGTAGCAGCGTGGTAGACTGTGCCGCAGGACTCTGCTGCACTGCGGGGCGGCCTCATAACTCCAGTAAACCAAGACGTGTGTAGCCGAATATGGACAACTTCTTTGAATTCAGGGGCGCAGCCAAGGGGGGGCAGAAGGGGTACGTGCCTCTCCCCATCGGACCGACTTTCACACTAAAAAATTATCGGCGACATCTCTGTTTGAGACTATTTAGGGGCCCTGCAAAATATACTGGCCTAAATCCTGGGATATTTGTTTGCACCATTTTTGTCGGGGGCCCTTTGCCGAGGAGCTTTTAGTGTGTGCTGTAAGCTATCATGTAACATTGCAACATGTTACGATGAATTCCAACCTCTGGCTGAATCATTTATCTTGTCATCGCACGATCAAATGTTGACGATACTGGCGCAGCACAGGTCACAGACGCACATTACATCACGCACAAGCTGACTAATGTCCCCGGCTGCCATTTAGCAATGGTATTGCAGCTGATGCTGAGCTCACACCGTCTTCGACAGGCGCTGAGGTCGATAAGAGGGTGCAGTGTGGGGCAGGATGATAATTACTGGGCCGATAGGGGCCGCAGCTGCCGTGGTGAAGGCACCAGCTGACGTGCGATCAGTCGTGACAAGAGCGTAACAGACTAACGGCAATCACTGTGTAATATCTGAGAAGCACAAAGAAGCATTGTGGACGAGATACTTGTTCTGTACTTATCGTGCGATATGGCGCCAATATCGACAATGTTAATGGTCATGTAGGTAGCTAGTATAGGAATCCTAGTACCTATAGTAACTCTGCACTTTTTCTAAACGTCTATCGTAAATCAATTCAGGCATTATTTGTGCGATTTCTTATTTTAAAGCATACTTTTCTGTTCACTCAATACTTCGCATGTATTTCTACTCATTACGTTTCCTTCTGCTGTTCTGCTAATCGTTTTCGTTGCGAGCAAGGCACATCTCTGATCTCTTTCATTTCGTTTCATATGATCTACAGCATAATCGTTTGTCCCCTTCAACATTCAGCTAGCCTTACCGATGAAAACAGGTACCACATGCCTTACTATATAGCAGTGGTTCCCAAACGGTGGTTCATGACCCCATTCGGGATAACGGAACCATTCTGCGGGGGTAACGAAGGCCTGTTAAGTTGAACCATAAATGTTATGCTAAGACAGCTTTGATGCAGCCCTCGGCTAGGCAATATAACTTTTCGGTGAGCCTTGTCGGCAACGAAGCCCAGAATTGAGAAATTGGTGAAGAAAAGGGAGTAAATACACGTGCGCTCTCAGTCTGGTTTGTATTGCGAATTGCGACACTCCAATGGAATGGAAGTGTGTAAACATGGGGGCAACCAACACATTGAGAAACAACGCTTCATAAATCGGTATACATTTTGAAGGGTGGGGTTATGGCCTCCTCTGACTGCTGAAAAGGGGTAATTGTGTCGGGAGGGGTGGCCGGTGGGAACCACTGCTCTATAGGCTATGCTGAACTAGTATATCTGCGCTGCTGTATAGCGTACCTATGGTGTGATGCCGTCTGTAATGCTTGTTATAGCACAAATATGGTACTGAAAAATCGGAGTGTTAAACCAAGTATTATATCGAGAGTTCTAAAAACTTATCTGTATTTGTATAGCCGCTAGCAACTAGGTAACTTGTAAATTTCGAAGTTAATTCCATTAACCGACGAATACCATCCGCGATTGGTTTTGGCTGCAGTAAGTGCTATAGCCAAGCAAATACAACAAACGCTTCAGATAGCTGTGTCCACACCTGTTTTGTATTGCGAAGACAATGGTCAATTCATGAGTGTGTGCATAGTGAATGTTGAAATCAGTGCTTTGAAGACGACACTGCGACAAAAGCAATGACCTTGAAGGGGGTGTATTATTACGAGGTCCTGCTTGTGTGAGGTACTGCAATTCTGGACGCATGACATTGTTTAATTAACAAAGCTGGTCTGTTCTGCCACCGCAGAGTGTCTGACCCAGTTTGATGCTGTCGGCAGCCTAAGACGTGGTTGAGATAATGAGATAATGACATTGTTGGGTAACAGCGGCGTGTTGACAGTTGCCTCTAGGCGTGGTAACATCCCGTAAAGATCAGCGCAGCGTGGCAACTTTTTATGCTAAGTGCTAACTGTGCGTTTTACATAATACTACCCACTGTCGTGAGATAAAAAAAATGCACGCACATGTTCATTATGTCTAAGCTAAAGCTACTTATTATTCAATTGCAAAGCATTATCAAGCTGCCTGCACCGATATACAAGTATACCAAAATAAGTTGCTTTGTGTATTGTGTAATGTTCAAAATCGGTTACTTTTCATATATTAAGTCCGATTTCTTGAATATACAGTATGCATGATTAAAATGTAGAACCAGGTCGATTTAATATGTCGCTGAGTCAAAAAGGCCCATCCACTTGGTAACTGAATTACCTGTAAAGCTAGATGCTGACATTAAAAGAACGACAGATGCTTAAACATTTTTTGTTCTTCTCAACCGTGGTTAAGAACATTTGGTCCACAAAGAGCTCTCCGGGTTGCAGTGGCACATTGTACATTTGAGACACGAAATATAACAATATAACTGTATCCCTCCAACGACTAAAATGTACCTACTTAGAGCGTGATGGTCAGTGCAGAGCTGAAGCTTTTTTGTAAAGTAACGTGTAATTAATTGCGTGCTTCGTTTAATGATCATCAGGAAATTAACAAATTGATCTAATAAGCGTTAGTAAACCACATTACACCATGCATTTAAGCAGCTTCATGATAAGGTCACCTTTTAGTGTGATCAACTGGTGGATCCACAACGGTGTTTTTTTTTTGGGGGGGGGGACACGGATGGGTCTGGGGAATCCCAAAAAGTATCACACAATTCTGAAAACTAATCGCATGTCGCTTGCTTATTATGCATCGATAGCTGATTTAAAAATTGTTTTGTTAGTAAAACTTGGTTCTAGTTTCTTCTTTATCAGTAAATATGTCAACTTTGCACCATTTTTAGACGGTTTGGAGGGACATGGCCCATCACCCCTGGATCCTTCAGTGTGTGAGCTTTATGTATACTGTATAGCCTGTTGGTGAAACAGCACAGTTTCGAAAATGAACAAGACAACTTTCTATTTGAGAAAATTATAATCCAACTGCAATTACATGGGCGTCGGAGACGGAGGAAGGAGAGGGGAGGGGATACGTCACCCCAAATTTGATAATTTTAAAATGAAATAATTGCCTTGCTATTTATTTGTCTGCATTTGTCACATGTATGATATAAAATTGATCGTGCCTCAATTTAAAAGTGAAACAACAGATTTTTTGCATTGCCAAAAATTACATTTTATGAAATTTACAAATATGTACTTACACATGGTGACAAACAGAAGGTAGATCCATCACTATCTCTGATTTGAATGATTATTTGTTAACAAGTCATTGGGCCAGAAATGAAGTAAGTTTGCCAAGAAGCGTGACGTCCCTGATTAGTCACTGAAACAAATCGCCGACACTAAATGGGTCGCCCGGTGATGGCGGCGAAATGGCGACCAGGGCCCTTTTCACCCAATGGCGACCCAATGGTCGCCATTGGGTGCATAAGCGAATTTCTGATATCAACTTCTTTCATTGCTTGTACAACAATATTCAGAAGCAAAACAAAACAGAACTCTTAATGTTGAAAATAAATGAACCACTTTAAAAATGAGGATCGTAACCACTAGCTAGGCTGTCATTGGGTGCATCAGCTAACTAATAAATTGGCGACCTTTTAATTCAATGTTTGTTAAGTGTTAAGGATGGTAGGACACATAATCATAATAGACAGAGTGGAAGGCATATTTGCCAAACCATTTTGTAAAAAAAAAAATGCGGAAACCGAAATTCGTTAACCAAGTACTCGAGAGTACCTACCTATCGGTCGTTAAAAGTGTGGAACGCTTATCAACTTTTACTTAAAATATCTTTCTTTAGAAATGTTTAATGCAAAATATGTTCAATTTACAACACATTTTGTTGTCGCCTGTCGACTTCATGAGTGATAGCTACATTTTTTTGGAAAAAGACTCTTTATCCCTGTAACATATAAGGCCTATGGGTATAGCATGAAAGGAATCAATTCAGAAAGCCTCCTTAACCCCCAACTTTCGGAAATCGGTGGCGCCTTTGCGCCATTCCTTTGACTGAGAATCTCGTCGATCCTGTACAACAGCGAAACTCATGAGTCGTGAGTGAGGACTGAACACTGAACAGTGTATCTTCGAGCCGGCTCTCCTACAACAAACACATGATTGAGGCCTTCTAACGCTTAGGCTAGAGACCCACGAGGGCCGTGAATGTCAGGAGCCGTGAGGACCGTGGCAGAGTGCTGTATTAATTATCGTGCAATGGTGCGAGACTCCAGCAGCTTCTCCAGAACCGGCCCGCTTCAACCAGTAATTATCGTTGTGATGGTTTTTGTCCTACTCACCGCGAGACTCACAGGCAGCTTCTCCAGACCGGCCCGCTTCACCAGTAATTATTCGTGTGGTTGGTATGTCCTTACTCACCGCTGAGACTCCAGCAGCTTCTCTAGACGGCCCGCTTTCAACCAGTAATTATCGTGTGGGTGGTATGTACCTACTCACCGGCAAGACTCCAGCAGCTTTCTTCACAGACCGGCCCGCTTCACCAGTGACGGAACGGAGATGGTATGTTCCTACTCACCGCGAGACTCCAGCAGGCTCTCCAGGACCGGCCCGCTTCACAGCGACAGGACCGGAGTGGCAGACCGACGCTGCCGGCAGCCGTCCGCCAAGCTCCCCGGCGACCTCCTGCTGCTGCCTGCTGCTGCGGTCGGCCGGATGGCTCCTGCACTACCGCAGGTCACTTGCTGGTGGCCGCTCTGCAGCTCGTCTGCGGCGCCTGCTGTTTACTCCACTCCCGGGCCGGCCAGGCCCGATTACCTCACTGCTGCCGTCTTCCAGCAGGTTGAGCTGAGGCAGCTGGGCCGCTGTGGTTGCCGGCGTCCCGCCGGCGAGATGAGCTCACGGTTCTTCCTGACGCCGGCCTCCAGCGGCACGTACGTGGCCACCTTGTCGAGCCTGGCCCTGCGGCGGCAGGTACTGGTACCCAGGTACGGACGGTGGCCGCGTGTGGTTCGATGGTCACGTGTGGGTCGCGCCGCTGCGGGTGGGTACGTGCCGCCCGCGGGCTGGCCTTGGTGACCGGTGGTGATAGATGAACGGCGGGGCCGGGCAAGGCCACCGTCAGAGGACGGCAGGACCAAACCGGTAGGACGCAGACCACCGGTCAGCGTTGGCGCTCGGGCACCCGGTGGATGCCTGCCGTTGTGGAGGTAATGATAATGGGGTGGTATGGGTGTGCTGGTTTACACTTCCTCAGTGCCGGATCCAAGTTTCCACCGGTACGCCGGGTATCCTGCGTTCCTTTCCTCGCCGTGTCCTCCTCCGTTTCCTCCGCCAGCTGCCGCCGGGATAGCCTCCCTCTCCCTTTCCTCCGCGTGTCCTCCTCCGTTTCCTCCGCCAGGGCCGCGATAGCCTCCTTCTTCCCTTTCCTCCGCCGTGCCTCCCTTCCGTTTCCTCCGCCAGTGCGCCGGATAGCCCTCCCTCTCCTTTCCTCTTGCCGTGTCTACCTCGTTTCCTCCTCCGCCAGTTGCGCCAGATTTAAGCCTCCTTCTCACCTTTCCCCTCCGTGTCCTCCGCCGGTGCCGGTGCCACCGGAGGTATCCTCCGTGTCCGCCGTCCGCCGGGTTATCCTCCTGTTCTCCCTTGCCTCCGCCGTGTCCTCCACCAGTTGCCTCCGCCGTGTCCTCCACCAGTGCCTCCGCCGTTTCCTCCGCCGCTGCCTCCTGGATAGCTCCGTTTCCCCTTTCCTCCGCGCTACCACCTGGATATCTCCATTTCCTTCTTCCGCCATGACCTCCTCCGGACCTCCGGGATAGCCTCCGCTTCCACTTACTGTCCCCCGCCAGTGCCGCCGGGATAGCCTCCCTCTCCCTTTCCTCCGCCGTGTCCTCCTCCGTTTCCTCCTCCGCCAGTGCCGCCAGGATAGCCTCCTTCTCCCTTTCCTCCTCCGCCGTGTCCTCCGCCGGTGCCAGGTACCGCCGGGGTATCCTCCGTTCCCCTTTCCTCCGCCGTGTCCTCCGCCTCCGCCGGTGCCGCCGGGGTATCCTCCGTCTCCCTTGCCTCCGCCGTGTCCTCCACCAGTGCCTCCGCCGTGTCCTCCGCCGCTGCCTCCTGGATAGCCTCCGTTCCCCTTTGCTGGGCGGTCCGTAAGAGGAGGACGGCGGTCTGGGCCGGACGTTCGGAGGTCCGTAGGTGGTCAGCGGCCGCGGCGGGCCGTAGGTCAGCGTCGGACGGATCGGCGGCCTGGGGCGGGGGCGCGGCGGGCCGTAGTGAGACGGTACCTTACTAGGGCCGGGGTATTTGTGCCCCGAGTTGCCTTTACCCTTCCCGAAGAACGGGAAGAAGAACGCGTCGGCCACAGAAGTGAGGCCCAGAACCAGCAGCACGACCCCGCACTTCATGACGACACTGCGGTCAAGTCCTGAGTACCACAGCGGCGATGTTCGCACGTCCCCTCCGTCCGGCACTCGACGCACAAGTGCCACCCTCAGCCGCCGTCGGCCGCTGGTCGACTTTCATCCTCGGCCGACCCCGCGAGGACGAAACTTTTTCCCTCTCAATGCAAACGGAGCACGAATTACAAAACCGACATCCGGCCCGATATGCCGAAACCCGGCGGCGTCTGTGCTGCCGCGCCGGGAGTCGAGAACAATGCGCCTCGGGTGGCGCAAAGTGTCGCCGCGCTCTCCTCCCTCCTCCCGGCCACTGCCGCGCAAGCCGTGCGAAACGGAAAACGAAAGTGCGGCGTCCTCGGGTGTTGTACGTACGCCAGGTTGCTCTGAATGTGTCCGGCACGCGCCGCGGCCGACAGCGGAGAGGAGCACGGGTAATGGATGTCTTCGCACGGACGCTGCCGTGCGGAGCGCGCCGCAACACCGCCGGAGAAGTGCAGTAATTATACCGCGGGCAATGTCGGCCACGTGACGAAAACAGGAGGTGGCGTCACCTCAGTGAGACGCGTGATCAGCAGACCGCACTCTGGAGACATGAAGGTGGTGACTATGGTGTGAAGGTGCAACGCACAGTAGCTTCTGGAGAAGCGGCAGCATAAGCCGTCGGGACACATCCATGTCAAAACGAGTATAGCATGGTCATAATCAGTACAACTAGCAGGGTTTCGAGAAAAGAGTTTCACTTCTAATTTTGATATGGTTAGTATATGTGCAATTGGCGGCTGATTATATTTTGGAAAAGTTTTGGTAGGTGTTATATTTACGGCATTTTCCCTCACATGTACTTTGTTTTAAACAAATGCAGGATTTTCACGAAGGGAGAATTACATAACAAGTAAGGACCGCCTTAAAACGGCGAGACGAGCGAGTCCGAATAGAATCCACGTCAATTTAACACCCGCCCAACGGAGGTTCGTTTTGTGCAAAGCATGCTTTTTGAATTATTTTCGATGTGTGTTGTTTTGCCGTCGCAAATAGATACCGAACTAGAATCGATTACTTTTGAACTTAAATAAATTTTGCAGCGTTATTTTACATTTGCAATTATAAGCTTCATAATTGTACGCAAAAATTGATTTTGGGTGGGTATTATATGGATTTGATTACGCTTTACAGCTGCATCATTTGTATCGTCTTGCACCCTTTTGGGTTTGAAGCTACGGCGTTGTAATGAAGGAAATGTTATAGAATCGTCAATACAAATATTACAGGACAGATTTTTAACAGCAAAATACTGCATTAAACCTCAATTTGTGCATGCATGTTAGATACGGTACATTGGTCTACAGATTGGTGTTTGTTTCATTCGCTTTCACGTCCCATGGTGCTGAGCACTTGATTTAAATTGTGAAGACGTCATAAAACTATTAATTTGCGCTGTATAGCAGTACCTTTGCAGCGTACACGCGCCGCTGATCGACACAATTAGTACATTTACCCGGGCGGATCCGTTTTCTCTACGGCATCTGTGTTTGACCCGTGTCTTTCGGCTTTTGGTTGCGAGATATAGGTCTCCGGTATTGCAACGATGTTTTTGCAGGCAATTTTCGTGGCGGAACAGGGTGTGCACGTGCGCACGTGCAGTGTGACCAGAGTTTGACCTGTGCAACATTGCCAGTGGTGTGGTTCTCCAGCCTCACATCAAATTTTAGCTTTTTTATAGTCCAGCCGTTTCTTCAGCTACAGCAGATAATACTTTCTGACCACCCTGACGCGGCACGTGTCACGCGCCATGCTGACCCATTCACAGATAAAAACTGTCTAATAATCATGATGTCATTTGCATGTGGCTATCAGATGGGCGAGAAACCTCTTGTCAATCGGTGTGTGCGGGATTCAAAAGAGTATAAAGCTTCTGACCAGCCGTCGCGTTCTGGCCGGGCCCGGCCGGTCGTGGTCGGCCGCTATATGTGATAAAAATCCGGTATCAATGAGAGGACTCCTTCCGCGCTTCGCGCTCGCTCTGTTTTCACCTACAGCTGCATGCTAGGGTCCATTTTAACATGTTAACTGGGGGCGAATGCCCCCCAGTGAGCAGTTTTGCCACCACCCCAGTCCAGACATTCTGCCCACCCTAATGTCATTAATTCCGTACCATATTTCGCTTCATATGCATTAAGATAAAATAACATATAATTATGTTATGTTAATACATTTATAAAATACAATTATGAATGCCATCATACTCCAAATGTTAATATTTCCCAGCTAAAATAAATATCTTTAAATTATTTCCGAAATATCATGAATTTCAATATATTTTAAATAATTGCTCAGAGTAAGGGAGATCGGGGGTTGTTGGACAAGGAACGTCGGACACAAAATTTGGAAGTGGCGGCAACCAAGTGGTTGTCCCCACTCCAAAAGGGTTATATTAATTAAAATCATGCTAATTTTGGGGCCGCAGCGATCTTAGAGGGGCCGGCTCCATGACCCCTCGGGTGGCGACGCCCATCCCCATGGTTGGGACAGGGGAGATATTTTCATAATGCTCACATATATTTTTTAGGAAATCACCGTTGCGCAGCATGCCGATTATCTTATCTACTTTCTTTGCGTTTTGAAGGCAGGTGCAATTTGTGGTCTACTAAATATGTATTTCCAAAAAGTATATTTTTAGAAATGTGTTTTCTTCTTAAAAACCTTGCAGTTTGTTTCGTTCTCGTCTTTCTTCCTAACCCGCGAGTTACAGGAGGGGGTATTTTATAGCCCACCCCCACCTCTCGTTATTTTGCAATTATCTAATTAAATCAACAGTGGTATTGTCACCAAACTTCAGTATCTTGTCCACATCCAATTTGACGCATTGTTGAAGAAAAAAATGATGAGATCTGATAGGTCAGCCGAAAATGACGTCCAGAGTGCCGTCATATTCTGGTATTTTTGTTGAAATATTAAGAAGTTTGCGGGAAAACGCTGTTCAAAGTAAAGTTTTAAGAATAAACTAAATTGCCATATAACAAATGATACATAAATAAACTCAGCTATCAAAACTGCACTCTCGGATTTTTTGGGAAATGTAACTTGAAATCAAAATTTTCTGAGACATCAAAAGATGCTATATTTTATTTTACTAATTTCAAAAAAAGAATCCGAAAAAAACTGTATATATATAACTTATTATATATATATATATATATATATATATATATATATATATATATATATATATATATATATATAATATATAATTGACCTCATGATCGAGACGAGCAAAATAAATATGTGAAGCAAGTTTGAAGTCGATATCTACCAAAATGATTATACTTTACAACCCTTTCTGAAGACAAAAACTGACACCTGCTACAGGCATAAACATGCATAACAACTGCATTTCCGTTTGTTTTGTTTTTATTTCTATTTATATTGGAACAAACAATGTTCTACAGTCATTTTTTTCGCGATCTAGTCGAAAAACGAACCAACACATGTGTTTAAAACTCCTAAAGACCGTATCATGCGTTTTGACTCGTGACTCGGTTGATATTTAATTGACCCAAGGTCCAATAACAGCTTAGAATGGTAATTATAAGTGTCAGATTACAGCGGATCATACCGATTTATTAAATGATTATGCATTTAATATCGCATTTTTGCGCGACAATCATCACCGGACTTTGATGACCGAACCGTTTCACGATGCATTATTTGCGCGAAATGTTTTTTAAAAGATTTTACCACTGTTTTGAAATGTTTTTGTTATAGTTTTTCAGTTCACGATGACTAATTTGCGAGAAAATGTTTTAACCCTCGGCCCTACGGGACCGTAGGGCGAGGGTTTAAAAACATTTCTCGGCAAATAAGTTCCATGCGTAAAAAACGGCTTCTACTAAAGACATCTTAAAACATTTTAAATGTGTTAAAACATTTCGCCTCCAAAATAATCCATTTCGTGAAAACGGCTACGCGTCAAAAACATTTTGTCTTTGTCGTGACCTGTGACATCTATCAGTGACCTTGGACGTTTAATATATTAATGTTTCCCTTCGACAAATTGAACATGACTATCGAGTATCGAATACCGTTAGAGTTTTGTATCGGTCCTGTAGTTTTCGGAGATCAGAGGGGGGCTATAAATAGCCCCCCTTAAGTTGCGTTGCAGAATATACCACCAGTAATCGCGGGTTAATGCCCCAAAATGTAAACAAACCTACCCCACGAGTTTGGAAAACCATTGCATAACCATGGGATAAGTTGAGCAATACGTAACACTTTATTTCATGTCATTTTGTAAAGCATAAACGAAGGTTTGTGAAAATAGTTCATTTTTAATTACGAAAAAGGTTCATTTTCGTCCCCTTCCAGACGTTTTGGGGCTCTGGCTCGATGTCAACAGGGTTAACTGGAATTCTCAATCAGTCATGCTCACGTCTTTTTGCCTATATGTGCTATGTTTGGATCTCATCTTGCCCCCCGCAGTGGTTCAGCATCCACCCCTACCCTCGGCCGGGTAGGGGGTGGATGCCACCTCCCTCGGTTTTTCCTAAATAACTCACGTAGTTATCAACTGATCACGCTGAAACTTTCTGTACGCTGCTTTTGAACAATTTGACACATACTTGGAAAATTTATAACCTCCAACTTTCATGACCCGTGACTTATGACCTGTTGTTCAAGGTCATGTCAGGTGCAACTGGCATCCCGTAGTATCGATCCTTGTTACATGTGCAGTTTTTGAGTGTTTGTTGTTCAGGAGCATATGCAAACGTGTTTCCAGGTGACAGTTATGGCTTCCGCTGAGATTGTACCTCGACTGACCTGTTCTGAGCTTAACCGAGGTTATTGACTTTCGATGACCTCAGATGACTTTCTTTTGGCTTCTGGCCGTTTCTAGAATAGTTTGTGACGCTTATTTCAAATCTGGGGTTCATTTAACATAACTATGTGTTCCACTAGGGTCAATCATTCATGCACTTCCACAGGTCAACCGAGGTCACTGACCTCAGATGACCTGACGTAACCTTTTTTAAACTTAATCAGTTTTAAGGTCTTTTTGTGACGCTGATTTTTAAATTTGGCATGTATTAAGCAAACTAAGATGTTCCTTCACCATTTTGGCTCGATCAGTATCTATTCAATTTTCACACATTTACGATTCAAGGACATTTGGGTTATGAACCCGCGCTTGACCGGGGTCTTATCCGAACACCATTGACCGGGGGAGGCAACTAGTGCCCCTCGTTATTTCCGGAACCAATGATCGTAGCGAGACGCGCAAGGCGGCGTTCGAAAGCTTCTCATACAGGCGCATCTTCAAGCATACTTTTTTAATTGAGGTCGCATATCAGGTAAGGTCGGTTCATGGTCAAAATCGAGACACTCGAGTTTATGGACAATACTTTCCATACAGAGCTTTGATTGCAAGCATGATCACGCAAAGTGCCCCCAAAGATATGACACACATCCCGCATGAGCAAAAATGGAATATTTTTTTGCAAAGATCAAGGTTCAAGATCAGGTCACAAAAGGTCACTATCAAAAAAATCTTTTTGAAAGTCATGCGACACTTGTTTTCTATGGTCTGTTTTTATACTATGATCGATAGTGATAATCAAGGCCACAATCTGAGCTCATTTTTTGATTTTAAATAAAGTTAGTGTCAAAGCTGAGGTCCAAATTCAGGTTAAATGAGGTAAAATGTTTAATTTATAGAATCTTAAGCCAAATGGACATGTTTTTAGACGCAGTTTTTAATCTCAGAATACAACTGCTGACATTTATTTAATCTCTACCTTGTCAAAAAGCAAAAAACAAACGTCATCATTACCATTACCTAGGCTTCTAAGCGTTGGCGTATCCAAGGGGGATCCTAGGGAATCCTAGGATCCCCCCTGAGCCCTCAAAGGGCCCTTTTCGAGGCTCGGCGGGCACTTTCCGCACGCGCAAGACTTGCCGAAAAGGCGCGACGAGAACGCGCGAAGCGCAGTATTTGGGCTCTTTAAGAGTCGGAACGACTCGTGAAGCGTGATCTTGTGAGTTTAGAGCAATCAAGAGGGCCTTGAAGCGCCTCCAGGGCCCTCTCTGAAAGACCAGAGGGCCCTTAGGCGTTCAAAAGAGCCTTGTGCATCTAGAGGGGCCCCTGTCCAGACCTGAAAGGACGCCTTATCGGTAAGAGGGCCTGAAAGTCGAATCCGTCCCTATCCAGCACCAGAGGGCCCTTGAGCAGGTCGGGAGGGCCCTCTGAGCATGTCGCAGGGCCGACAAAGCAGCCAGCGCAGTTCCTTGCCCAGGCTAAAGGCTCCTTAGCAGCTAAAGGGCCTTGGACAGACAGAGGGGCCCTGGAAAGTTGAAAGGGTCTTTGCAGGTCAGAAGGGGCCCTTGTGACCAAATGGGCCCTGATCAGGTCAGAGGGCCCTGAACCACTTCGAATGGAACCCTTGCCAAGCACAGAGGGGGTCCTGTAGGTCGGAGGTCCTCTGAGCAATGTGGTAAAGGTGACAAAGCAGCAAGCCAGTCCCCTTGCCAGATTAGAAGGGCTCCTTAGAAGGCTGGCGAGCCCCTGGGACCAGCCAGAGGCCGCCCTGGAAAGTTTAAGGTTGTCCCTGTAAGATTTGAAGGGGTCCTGATCAGACAAAAGGCCCCTGGGCGGGTTAAGAAGGCCCCTGACATGCAGAATTGGCCCTAGGTCAGCATGGAGGGCCCGAGGGCTGGTTCAAGGGCCCTTGAGCATGTCGCCAGGGCCGACAAAACAGCGCGCAGTCGACAGGAGTGCTGGCAGTCGGAGGGTGCTCCTGGGAAGTCAGAGAGGCCCCTGGCTAGACCGAAGGGTCCCTGGGCAAGATCAAAAGGGACTTGAACATGAGGATGAGCTCTTAGTCAAACTGGAGGGGCTGGGTAGGTTCGGAGGCCCTGAGCATGTCAACAGGGCGACAAAGCAGCTAGGTACTGTCCGCTGGCCAGGTCCAAAGAACTCTGAACTGGCCGAAGGGCCCCTCTCTTGACACATAAGGATAGAAAGAGACTTCTTGGAAGGTTCAGAGGGAAAGGCCCACAAGCACGTGAGAATTAAATAGGAGGATTTCATTTCACAATGCAAAATATCAAAATCGGGAGCTTTCGGGTATATTGGAAACACCTTCGTCAGCGCTTATGAGGCATTGGTAAGCACGCGAAATTAGATGTAATATTTGGTTTTGTGGAGTAAAATCTTTGTATCTAATAATATATTATCATCCCATTATGTCCTTTTTGGTAGATCCCAGATGAGTTCTTGACAGGTCGGAGGGCGTTGAAAAGTTTGGAAGGGCCCTAAACATTTAAGGGCCCATGGCATTTTAAAAAAGAATTGGAGCTGTTAAGTGAATAACGCCGATTTTGGCCGCTCCGCGGCGCAATTTACCTCCAAAAATGTTTTTACTGTGATGCATGCTGCGTGACGACGAGTATTTGGGTCTCTTTGCGATTAAATCGGATGGTAAAACAAACAACAAGAGGTTACACCGACTTAAAAACATTGTAATTCGTCTCCGTGACCTTACCTTTGGATACGGATGCAAATGTACTTGACTTGTGACGCTGCTGGCGTTATGTCGGGTCATTTGAACACTTTCAGGGCAAATTCGACGGTAAAAATGAAGGGCCTTTTTAAAGTAATTTGGGCTTTTCGAGAGCCATTTGGGCCCTTTTCCGGCCGCGGATCCCCCTGCCCAAAATCCTGGCTACGCCACTGCTTCTAAGTAACAAATGTGTTTCTGTCATTCGAAACTTGTCTTTTTTATTGTTGTAACACTTTGTTTACATAAATCTCAAGTTTGGATATTTTTTGCGAAAAAAATCGCAAATAAATAATAAATAGATTGTGCAAAAAAATTGTAATGACAAAAATTTTGATTTCCTTTGTTTGTTAAATTTTATTAGGTTGCCTGGATTTTGTTCCATTCCACGTTTACCTGTTAATTTTTCCCTTTTTACAACTTTTCAAGTTTTGGTGATTTTATTCCTAAAATTGAGCAATAGTTCGTTGTGCTTGTAAGGCTGTAAATAGTAAAAAATGTGATATTCTTTTGAAATTTGGTTTATACGGTTGCTTGAACACCACTCTTTTACATTATTCGCGGTTTTTGTAATGAAAACAATAGGAAAAATAAATAAAAAATAAATTAGTAAAATCAAGATTTGTGAAAATTTTGGAGATGCAAGTTTTATACTACATGCAGTTTCTATCTTCTTTTTTTAGGTTTTAGGCTTATCATAAAAATGTACCATTTAACAGCCTGCTAAAACTTGAATGATTTTGTCGCTAAAATCAAGAAACATGAGTACACACAACGGTGTATATCTATACCCCCCAAATCGGAACGTTTTTCCAATGTGTTCACTAATGTACAATTGATGTGCAGGAAGGTACTGAAAGTTTTCAGGCTTGTATATTGACGTTTTTAAGTTTATCGCGAACTAAACGACGGGGGCAATATTTGCCCCCACCGTTCAAGCGCCGGGTTTAACATGGCCTCAGAGGTCACCTATTGACTCATGACCTTAACAATTGTGAGTATGGCTTTCTCTCGTCACAAGAACACGCTCGTTGTTTTAATCAAAGCTTAGCTCAATAAGGGCGACCTTCCCCTACCCGAGACGCAGTGATACCCGGGCGAGACGTTAACATGGGCCTGCCTGGATGCAGTTATAAGTTGCTGCGGCGCCCCTTAAAGATTGAACAGAAATACAATTTGCAATGAATTTGGCAGTCCCTTTCTATTCAGCTTTACCAGAGCCACTGACGCAAAACACAATGGACCAAAAACTGCAATTTGGCCTCTTGACCTGAGATGACCTCACTTAATACAATGCACGGAAATGGTGGCATTTGTACGTGCAGCTTCCGATGTTTGTTACATGTAGTAAAGGCATCTTATATATGTCACGCCTCTCTAAACCGATAGTTAGGCAAAACCAATGTGTTATCAGAAATGATCAAGTATTTGAATTTGACCTGACCTGTGACGTCACCGGCATCACACATTATGAATTGTTCATGCAATATCCTGGGCTATCGACTGCCGTTTGAGTCATCGCGATCGTCTCATTGGTCCGAAGATAAGAGAGTCAAAGGGGGGCTACCCCTGAGTGAGTCGTGTTACAAAGATACCCCAGTGACTGCCGGGTCAAAGCCAAAATTGTTTCGGAAATTTTCGGGCACTACCCTTTATCGACCGAATGCAACGTTTTTTTTTCATCGAAAAAAATCGATCGAACGAACGAATGCCAAAAATATATATATTGAATTATTACAAGATAATGTGATGTTAATATATCAATCACGGTATTCCTCGGCACGCTTAACTCGCTAATCGTCATTAATTTGCAAACATTAGTTTTCAGCCCAATTCAATGACCTTCCAGGATCAATGCTTCTGTAGCGGATTGTGTTCTTTAACGAATCACAAAGTGCGTTCACCTCATCTTCTAAGACTACAATGACGTTGACACGTCTACATCGCACTGGGGCTCAGCTCGTGATGAGGTCCCTTGTCCCTCTTGTTTGCCGTACAGCCTCCCCCGCCGTTCTGCATGCTCTCCACCACCGCGTCTGACCCCTGCAGCCGATCTGCGGCCGGAACTTTCCCCACAGGCTCGGCCGGCGACCGTGCGTCACATTGGCCGCTGGAGCGCCGGCCGCCGATCGGACGTCACAATATACCGTCACGCCCAGGCTCGTCACGGCGCCACACAGCCCGTCACACGGCCGACTGCGACTGCAGGGCGCCGCATTGTACTATCCTCCGCGGCGGTGGACGGCTCCGCGAATACCACACACAGGCGGCCGCAGGTTACACCCTCCATCCCGGAACAGTGGCGCGATGGCTATTGGAAATCGCATTCACTAGGTAGATTATAGTCCCAACGTCTCCACTGGTTGAAAGGCAAACATTAAAACAGGAAATACAGAACAGATGGTTTAGTTGGTTGTTCTATTATTCAATATCCATGTCTCGTATTGAGTACAAGTCACAACATACGCGTTTAGCGAGAAGTAAACACATTCGCAAAACCAAATCCAAGACTCCAAACGAGGGGTGAAAACGTCACACACAAATAAGCAGCTAATGCGGTGCTAATTCATCCAACCTACGAACTTTGCACAACTAAGCACAGACAAATGCAGACCCTTTCCAGTCAGTAATGTTATGAGAACTTTGCAATAGTGCACAATACATCCATCAATGTTGCATAACAATGAAGGCGAGAGCATGAAGTCGCGGTTGATGTAGTCTTTACCGCTACCACCAGCGCAGGGGGGCAGTCCGTGATGTCAGACACCGCACCACTGTTTGAGGCTTCCACTACCGTTCCGAAACAGCAAATAAACAGTCAAACTGTGTAAATAAACGCCAACGTTTGTCGAGCCAGCCAGAGAGGAAGAGTGCTGAGTCACTACAAAGTCAGCAATACCAGTCGGTACGTAGCTCCAATCCCACACACGTCCTACCATTCAATGTGCTGTGGATCGGTCGGGAGACTCAAACTGAGTACGAGATACCTCGCTGGTAGATGGCTGGTTCGCAACAAATTCACTGTCTCGTCTGACTGATGTATTCTTCCCACAGGAGAGAACAAATCATGTCTCATGCCTCTGAGAGGCACCAATACGTCCCATTTTACCGCACACTGAGGCTGTGACAAAGAGGCGCGACGTCCATGAACGGCACAGACCAGTATGTGCTTCTCTGTGAGCTTTCACGAACAGAAAGGTAGTAGCGTTTTATAGATACTTACGGGTTAGTTACTGGTCATTTATAAATTTATGATTTTACACAGTAGGTTTAAGAGCATTTTGACATACAAATATATTGCATTGTGCTTAACACATTGCACAATTAATCGGTTTAACAATTTACAAGTTTAAGCCGTTTAGATCTGTTAAATACCGATCAATTAAAGGTAAACAAAGTTGATCAAATAAAGTTACGAAATAAACATCGTGAGAAAAACAACTAAAAGCTTTGCATCCCGCAAACAGCAATTAATTGATTCGTATGCCAGTAAGGCATATCTAACATGTAAAGTACATTACGGCATAGCTAAAGACGAAGAAACTAACAGATAGCACAGCATAAGTCGATTCCCAGAGCCAGAAAACCAGCGCGATACATCCGCTCGCACTGAATCACACGGGAGGCGAGCTGTAGCACTCCAGCCGGCCGCTCGCTCTCAGCACAGTTCCGTCACCCTCTTCTCCACCACTCCCCGGCACTCAAAGAGCCACACCGCACAGCGAACACGACTAGCCTAGCACGCGTCCACAGTACCGACAGCACAGCTCCATCCGTAAGGCAGGCCATCGGACACCGCTATCCGAGCCTGGGCCGTTCGCGCGGCAACCAACAGGCTATTCACTTGATGGTTAGCTATTACTCACTGGCGAGATGGGAGAGCAGAGGCCCAGTTTCACTCGGATGCCTGTAAAGCACTGTTCACAGTCCCCACCACCGCCCGGCGCCAGAGCAGCGCCGCCACGTCCTCACTCACTCAGTCAGTCAGTCAGACAGAGAGCGCGAAATTAGGCCGGCCGTGCGGGAAACTAAGGCAAACGAGCTCCCGCCGGCCGTGGCGGCTATAATGAGTCACTGAAACGATCCCAGTCCATGACGGACGCTGGTCAGAGAAGCGTGCCCTCGGCGCCACCTGCCAGTGTAGCTATCATTAGCGACACGGCACGCGCCTGACCCGGCAGACTCCACCCCGGCAAACAGCAGCCGCCCGGCTGTGGCGGGCGGCCTTACATCGCAGCAGCTCCTCCGGGCGGAGGAGGGCGGTGACTAGCTCCTGAGCGCCTCGGAGCCGCTCCTGCATCTGCTCCAGCTTCCTTCCTCGCCGTCCGACTCGTGGGCGGCGGCGGCCGGCTCTGCGGAGGGCAGCGAGTCGCCCACGGCGTCGGGCGCCCGGCCCAGCTCGCCCTTGGTGATGTCCCACAGCACCTGGACCAAGGTAGACGCTAGGTCAGACTAGGCAGGTTCACCCAGCCTGGTGGCACACACACACATAACCGGAACTGCCTCCGTCAGAAGGATGGAGACGGGATAATTAAACGCATCGTCAGGAGTGAAAGAGGTGGTGACGCAATCCATCAAACAGACGCACTAGGGAAATAGCACAATAAATTGATAGCTAGCTGCTAGCCCGTGCCAATATTTCGCGAACAGTAATAT
>VOPJ01007551.1:0-21352 GCA_014673585.1 Semibalanus balanoides
ACGGTCGTTGCAGTGTTGTCCTCGACGTGATAGCGACCAGTAACAGTTTTCTCCTTTCCGTAACTCCCGTTGGAAATTGGTTTAGTTTGTGGACCAAGCATCATATCCATTTGAAACCAAGGCGCAACTGGAACTTACACCCTGTTCCGAGGGATATGGGGGCCGGGACGACTTTGTCAGAGGCCCGCCAAGGGCTGGGGTGGTAATTATAATACCGGCCCGGCTCCAGTCAGGCCTGTCCTGACAAGGTCGGCATGTTAAGTCGACGAGGGTTCGCTTCTCGTTCTTTGCGAACTATTTGCTCTATGACCGACATGGTCTGTGGTTGGTGGCAGTCGGCTACTGTTAGGTTTGGTCAGTGGGCGGGGAGAGCAGTGCCGGGATTGTTGACGCAGGTCAATTACTTAAATCATAATTCTGCTGATAAGCAGGCATTGCGTGATTCAGGTAAAGTCAAGATAACGCAGCTTTATTTCGGTCTTTAAAAGTAGAACCAGAAGGCTGAATGCTAATAGTGCTGCTGGTGTCAGTTTAGGGGTGAACTTCTCCGTGTTGTTAGTGCTAATGCCGGTGAACCTTTTGTAGGAAATATTATATAAGTTAACCCGCGCCGGGCCGGTGCTCGGCGCCACCTTCCTCAGGCCGGGGGGGGGGGCGTTTCGACGCCCCCTTCTAAGTTCTAACTCGGCTCCTATAGGATCTAGACATAAACCAAAATCTTTGTTCGAGAGCTAGTAAAAATGGATTCGGAAACTATTTCGGTGTTTTTTTTCAGCTCAATATTAGGGTCAACAGAGGTCATCAAAGGCCAGATTTTCGAGATTAGGGACTTAGCTCCAGATACCCCCAATTATCTCGGAAACTATGATAATTAGAAGCAAACGGAAAAAAGCGGCCGAAGGCTATTGAAATTTACAATTGCCAACATGACCTCAATTTCGAACTCAAATCAATAGTCAGGGATCCAGAGGTCAACGAAAGTCAAAAAAGACTATTTTTTGCCAAAATTGTTTTCACGTATAACTGTTTACTCATTTGATATACGGAAGTAATTGTGACACCATCGTGTTTGGCTCGTCAGGGTGCTTTGAACCATGTATATGATTACCAGGTTAGGTCAACCTAAGAACGTGACCTCAGGTCAAGGTCAAGTGGTGACCCAATAAGGTCCTGTTGCACATTGAGAGACACGTCTCGACAAGACAAACACATTGGTGCTGTTGTCACTTATCTGTCTGGATTTTATCTAGAGTTATTGACAAAAAGGTGTTAGTGACCTCGGATGACCTCGGATGACTCTGTAGGGATACCAGAACAAAGACTGCACCTAGGTCTTCAAGAATGGCCTATGATAACATGATGCAAAAGGAATTGGGCTGATATCATGCGTATCCTTAGAATGGAAGGCATTTGAATATTTCCCCGTTGACTCATAATGGAGAGTTCATGAAATTGACCTTAGGTCACCGATATAAAAAATCCGAGATTAACAAACCGTAGGTAGTAATTTTCTCACGAAATCCTGTAAGTACGAAACCGATCAGCCAAAAACTGTGGCTTTGGTCGGACCGCAAATGGCAACACCCTTGGTTATACCTATATCGTCCTATGAGTGTTAAGCATATTTGTGGAGGCCGCTCTGACAGGCATACTGACAATCACGTCCGATCGACGCTGTCGCGATGACTTACGATTCAGGTCGACTACGAGACGTCATCCTCTGTAACTGCACTACAGCATAGCAAAACATGTACGACACAAGACGCCACAATCAGCTTTCGTTTTGAATGTGTCTCGTGTTCTCGAATCCCCGCACATATAAGTGGTGCTACAACCGACTGCACTCAGCTCGGAAAGCTGATAGTTTTCATCCTTCTCCCTGGGTAGGTGCATGAGATAGTGACTGCGGTACACTTCAAATAGTGACTCGCTCAAACGCTGGACATGGCCGTTGTAGCCTGGAAAGGAAGACGCTACAACCCAGGTAGCATTCCACACGCTCTCGCTGTTCAACTATCACTCTCCCGCCTAAAGCACTGTAGTGTCAGCACTGTATCAATGTATGTAGTGTAGAGAATGCACTAGTACTACACTGTAGTGTAGTGCATTCACTAGCGACTGCTTTGAATGATAGCAAACACACCCGTTTATGCAAGAGAAAAAAAGTGTACGGCTTTGTCCTTTGAAGACATTTCCAAAACAAAACCTCGCCAAATACCCACACCGGTAGAGTGGCAGGCAGCGCAAGCAGTGCGAACAGTGAATTTCCATGTTGTTGAGTTTCTTTTAAACTCCAACCCAGGGGTGTAGTTTCCTAATCCTATTTAATTGAGGGGCTTTCAGCCCATCTATATATATTTCAGCCCCTCTATCCCCTCTATTATAGCTTTGACGAGGAAGTGGATCAAATTCGGGGCGAAATATGTATTTTGTGGATTCTGATGGTACTGATGGTCTGATGGTATAAGTAATGTTTTCCTGCTCAGCCCTCTCAACTTGTCTGGAGAAGCTATACGCCCCTGCGAGTCCAACCTCCACTTCCCAGACGTTCCTTCAGCTCCGTCTGATGGCAAGGAAGCTTTAGATCTAATATGCTTTAGCACGGTGCACTAGCTGCCTGGTAGTTTCCGTCGCATTACTCCGGCCGACTGTGTGAGTGCTCACGTCTGTTTTTATATCCCTGGCTCCTCCGCGACTCACTAGCAACATTTCGCTTCGCCGGGCAGCTTAATGGACCAGAGAACAGAGAAATATTACGGAGGGAATTACAAAATGACCGGCAGGCACGCTCATAATCCCGCCAAGGCAGCAGCCACCTGCTCAGGCAAGCCCATCAGCGGCTGAGCTCAGGCAGCTAACATCAGAGCTGGCCAGGGGAGAGGTAAGTTGATCCAGGCAGCAAACGAGCTTGGTTAGTCAGCGAGCAAGCCGTGAATAGCCAGCAGGCAAGCTTACACAGGTCGTTACAGAACAACACAGCAGACTGGCAATCGAGCTAAGGAGGCCACCGACCGAGCGCAGATCAGCCGGAAGCGAGACTTATGCCGGCCGCACACTGCGCCATTCGGTTGCGATATCGCCGCGACTCTACCAGTGACACGGCCAAAACACAAACACGGCCAAACAAATCGTGTTTCCTGATGCAATTAACTTAGTTGGGAGTTGCGGTACGACACACAGATAACAACATTTTGAGGATTGGTCCGATTCCTGGGATGTGTCCGCGAAAGAATCGCGGCGATATCGCGGCCGAATGGCCTAGTGTGCGGTCGGCTTAACTACTACTAAGCGACTACAGTCAGACATAACGGAGCAATAACTGAGCTATGTTAGCCATCGTGCAAGCTAGACTGCCCTCTGCTAAAATAAGCAACCCAAACTGGGCCTTGACAACCAAGCTTTCGAGTTGAACTCTAAACTTTAATTAAGTTTAACAGGCTATGACAGGACTGAGACGTCTCACATTCACCTAAAGCAGTCAGCAAATAGCGATTCAGCACTGAAGGTTGAGATTCACTTTCAATTCAATCTTTCATCTAAGCTTTGACTCGTAATATCGTCACCATTGCACAATAAACGATAAGCTTCAACACGTTTCATTCAAATTTTAACATAAACATAGAGACCGACCCGCTTTCCACTTCCAGTCCAGACATACCTAAGAACTGGAACCTTCCCATTCCAGGATATAAGTTGGTTAAGTGAGAAGGTTAAGTACCACTTCGAGTTTCGACGTACCCCCGGCTGCCAGCAGTCAGTCAAGTGAGACTGCCAGCAGTCAGCCGTCGGTAACGCAGGTCGGTCACACCCCGGTGGTCGCGTCACGCCCCCCGGAGGCGGCGCCAGACCGACGCCACACGACACCACTCTGTGACCGGGCCGACACGCGACACCACTCGTGACCCTGGGCGAGCACGATCGCGACAGTGCCACGTGACCGGGACCGACAGCGTCGTACAACCACTCTGTGACGGGGCCGGGACCGACATCCACTCTGTGACCGGGGCGGCCCGACAGCGCGAACAGCCGACTGGGCTGTGCAACCGGGCCTGAACTGGCGACCGATCCGACGACTTGCCTGTGGCCCGATCACGCGACAAATCCACTGCTGTTGCAGGGGCCCGGACACGCGTAACACCAGCGTCTGTGACCCGGGCCGACAGCCCGACACCAACTCTGGTACCGGGACCGACAGCGTACACGGACTGTGGACCTTGGGCCCGACTAACGCGGACACGCTAGACTCTGTGACGGGGCCGACCGGCGACACGATGGGCTGGTAGACGGCCGAGCAAGAAACGCGAGCAGCCACTCGTGACGCGGGGCCGCACACCGCAGACACTGCGATTGGACCGGGCCGAGACACCACTGACCCACTGCTGTGAACCGATGGGGCCGACTGCCGCGCATGCCACTCGGCGCCGCGCCGACACGCGACACCACCTGTGAACGGCGGGGCCCGACAGCGCGAACCCGAATCCTGTGACCGGGGCCTGATCACGGCGACACCACTGCTGTGACGGGGGCCGACACGGACGAGTCTGCTTGTGACGGGGGGCTCGACACGCGACACCCACTCTGTGACGCCGAGGAGCCTAGACCGGCCACCCACTCTGTGACCGGGGCCGGAACACGACTCCAGGCTGTGGAACGGCGACAGCCGACAAATGAGCCACCCTGTGAACCGGCCGAGCGACCGACACCACTCTGTGACGGCCGACAACGCGACAATGCCACTCTTGTACGGGGCCGACACCGGACACCACCAACTGATTCAGGCGGCCCTAAGTATGCTGCCGGCACCTCCACGGAGGCACGGGAACCGCACGGAACAGGCCTTGCTGGCGGCCACGTCCATGCGAGCAACGGGACCGTCAACGGAATCAGTCTCATGCTTCGGCACGTCCACGAGGCACGACCTGCACGGAACACGTCTGTCTGCCGGCACCCTGCCAGCCGAGCAGTCGGACGCACGAACAGCGCTGCTGGCGGCACCTCAGCAGCACGGGACCGGCCGAGGACAGCTGCTTGCGGTCACCGATGATCCAGCGAGCATCGGACGGCCACGGAAACGAGTCTGCTGTCGGCACCGGTCCCAGCGAGACGTGACCCGCACGGGAACAGCCTTTGCTGGCGCACCGAGTCCAGCGAGCCACGGGGACCCTTGGCAGCGTGGAACAGTTCGCGTTGGCGCTGGGCACCGGGTCCGTCCAGCGAGCGAACGAGACCGCACGGAACAGGTCTGCTGCGCGGGCATCGGAGGTCGCAGAGCGACAGCTCGGACGGGGAGACGAACAGTCTGTCGGCGCGGCGACTCCAGCGAGCACCGGATCGCCGGCGTACGGAGGACAAGCCGCTTGTGCCGCGCCGCTGGGCGTGCAGGCGAGGCACGGACTGAGGAAAGGTGCTCTGTGGTCGGACTACCGTCGCAAGCTCGAGGCAAAGGACGCACGGACAGCCTGCTGCCGGATCCTTCCAGCCTGAGCAGCGAAGCCACGGAATCGTCCTGCTGGCCTGGCACTGTCGAGCGAGCACGGGACCGCAGCGGTATAACAGTCTGCTGGCCCGGCACTAGGTGGCTCGCAGCGAGCAACGGACCGCAGTTCGAACGGAACGAGTCTATTGCGGCACCCATCATGCAGCGAGGACCCGCATCGAACAGTCTGCTGTCGCGAACCTTCCAGACAAGCACGGACCCGGGAGAACGGAACAGGTCTGCTGAGCTGGCAGACGTGTCGCAGTCGCAGCACTGGGTACCGCACGGGACAGTTCGCTGGGCGGTGCACAGCTGTCCAGCCGAGCACGGACCGCAACGGCATCTATGCCTGCTGGCGGACCTCTCACGGCGAGCACCGGACCGCACGGAACAGCCTGCTGCCGTCACTGGTCCAGCGAGCACGCGGTACCGCAGGAACAGTCTGGCTGTGGGAGACAGTTCCAGCGATGCACGGACCGCGACGGAACATCGCTGGGCCGGGCACCGTCCAGCGAGTGCACGTACCCGGGCACAGGAACAGCTGCTGCCTGCAACCAGTCATCGAGCAAGGACGCGCACGGAACAGCTGGGCGGCGGCAGAACCGCCTCCAGCGAGAGGCAACGGACCGGCACGGAACATGCTCTGTCTGCCTGGCCCCGGCTCAGCGAGCACGGACCTGGTCAGCGGAATCACGTCCTGCTGGCGGCACTCAGCTGCAGCACCGGACCCGCACGAAATCAGTGCTGGCTGTCTGGCACCGTTCCGGGCGAGCACGGACCGGCACGGCTAACAGCCTGCCTGGCGGCACCTGTCCTCACGAGCAACGGGAACGTCACGGCACGAAGTCTGCTGCCGGGCACCTCTCTGAGCGAGAGCACGGACCCACGAGAACAGTCTGCGATCGCACTTGCAGAGAGCACGACCTGAGACGGTAACAGTCTGGCTGACGGCCTCCAGCGGAGCCCACGCGACCTGCACGGATGACAGTCCGCTGCCGGCATCGGCATGTCCAGCGAGCCACGGACCGCACGGAAACAGTCTGCTGACGGCAACCTCCAGCGAGCACGGACCGCAGTATGAACAGTCTGCTTGGTCCTGGCACCTCCACGAGGCACGGACCCCGCTAACGTGTGGAATCAGTCTGCTGTGGAAGGGCACCGTCCAGCGAGTCACGGACCGCGACGGAACAGTCTGCTGCTCGGCGGATCCTTGTGATCAAGCGAGACGGACCGCCAAGCGACCAGTCGCTAGAGGCGACCTCCACCGATGCACGACTACCGCACGGCAGCACGCATTGCTCCGGGCTACCGTGGTCGCAGCGAGCGACGGACCGGCACGCAAAGAGTCTGCTGCCTGCGCGACCGCTTCCAGCGAGCACGACCGGCAAGCGGAGAAGTCTGCTGCCGGCACGCTCGTGTAGCACACGGACAGTACGGAACAGGTCTGGCGGCGGCACTCCAGCGAACACGGACCCTGCGACGGACCAGACCTGCTGCGGCACCTCCTAGCGAGAGCACGGACCCGGCACGGGAACAGTCGTTGTCTGCCGGACGCGCGCTATTCCACGAGCAAACGGAGACCGGGCACGGAACAGCCTGCATGTGCGGCACCTTCCGAAGCAGCCACGGACCGCACGGATGACAGTCTGCGTTGCCGCCCATCGCGTGCCAGCCGAGCCGGACCGCGGCACGGAACTAGCTCTGCTGCGCTGGCACCGCATCAGCGGAGCAGCGGGAACCGCACGGGAACAGTCGTGCTGTCCGCAGCCTCCAGCCGAGCACGGAGACCGCTACGGAAGCGTCTGCTGTCGGGCACGTCCTCCGCGAGCACGGACCGCACGGTAACGTCTGGTCGGCCGCACCGTCGCGAGCGAGGACGGACGGCACGGCAACAGTCGTGCTGCCGGACGCTCAGCTGAGCACGGACCAGCAAGGAACAGTCTGCTTGGCGGCAGCCATGATCCGAGCGAGCACCGGGGACCGGACACGGAACAGTCTGCTGGCGGCGACCTGTCCAGCCGAGCACGGACCGCGAGCCGGAACAAGTCTCTGTCGGCACCTCCAACGATGCCGCCGGACGCACGGAACAGTCTGCTGGACAGAGCACGTTGTTCACGAGCACGGACCGGCACTGATACAGAGGTCTGCTGCCGGCACCTCACAGCGAACACGGACCGCACGGCAACAGTCTGCTGCGGCAGCCTTCCAGCGAACGCCAAAGGACGCGACGTGAGACATCGTGCTGCCGGTACTCTCCAGCGTGGCACGGACGCACGGAGACAGTCTCTGGGCGCACTCCAGCGAAGCACGGACCCGCTGACGAACCAGTACTGGCTGTCGGCAACTCCAGCGAGCACGGATCGCACGGGAACAACTGCGTGCCGGCCCTCCAGCGAGCACGTACCATACACGGTAACAGTCTGGCTGGGGCACCGTCCAGCGAGCACCCGGACGTGCATGACGGAGGACAGTCTTGCTGGCTGCACCTTCCTTAGCGAGCACGGACCGCAACGGAACGACGGTTATGCCTGGCGGCACCCCACAGCGGCTACGTCACCGGCAACGGGCGGTAACAGTCTGTCTGCGCTACCTCCGCGAGCACGTACGGACCGCACGTGGAGCAGCGGAGCGGCTCTGGCGGCACCTCAGCCGAGGCACAGGGACCGACGGAAACAGTCTGCCTGCCGGCACCTCGCAGCGAGCATGCGGCTGACCGCTAGGAACAGTCCTGCTGACGGCACTTCCAGCGAGCACGGACCGCACGGAACAGTCTGCTGACGGCACCTCAGCGAGCACGGAGCCGCACGGAACCAGTGTGCTGCGTGCATCCTCCAGCGAGGCACGGGACCGGCACGCGAGCGGATGCTGCTGCCGATCTCACGAGCACGGACCGGGCAATGGAAGCAGTACTGGCTGGCCGGCAAAATCTGGGGCTCCGAGCGGAGCTACCGGAACCGCACTGGACAGTCTGCGGGATCGGCGTACCTGCTCGTCCGGCGTAGCACGGACCGGAGGGAACTAGTCTGGCGCTGTGGCACGCTCTAGCGAGCAAAGGACCGCACAGTAACAGTGTGCTGTGCTGACGGCACCGGTCGCCAGCGAGCACTGGACCGCGACGGAACGATGCAACTGCTGCCGGGCATCCTCCAGCGAGCGAGACGGACCGCTGGCATCGGAATCAAGTCTACTGCCGGGGTCAACCCTCTCAGCGAGCACGGAGCGGCGCACGGGAACAAGTCCTGCTGGCGGTCACCTCCAGCGAGCACTGGGAAGCCGATGACGGAACAGTCTTGGCTGGCCGTGCACCGGTGGTCTCAGCGCACGCACGGGACCGGCACGAGACAGGTCCCGCCTGACGCACTTCCAGCGAGCCAGCACTGGTGGTTCGGGCGTGTCGGGTGCGTGTGGGACCGCGGACGGAGACAGTCTGTGCTGACTGGGCATCACCGATCCAGCGAGGCAACGGACCCGATCACGGGACAATCTGCTGCCAGGCACCGTCCAGACGAAGCAACGGAACCGCCACGAAACAGCCTTGCTGCCCTGGCAGCTGTCCAGCGGCAGCACGACCGCGATGGGAAAGGTCTGCTGCGGCACCTGATTCCAGCGGCACGCGTAATCGGACCGCGCGGGAACGCAGGTCTGGCCTGACGGCAAATCCTCCATGCGAGCACGGACCGCACGGAACAGTCTTCTGTCCTGCACCGCGATCCAGCGGAGCCGGACCGCACAGATCACAGCTGCGGACGGCAGTACCGCGATCGCAGCGAGCACGGGACCGCCACGGAGACAGTCTGCTGCCGGACCGTGCCAGCGGACACGGACCGCACGCGAAAGTGGACAGTCTGCTGCCGGCACCCGTCCAGCGGAGCAACCGGGACAGTACGACGAACAGTCCCCTGCTGCGGCACCTCCAGCGCGTGAACACGGAGCCCGCACGGAGAACCAGCCGTGCTGGCGCCTCCCACGAGCGACGTGACACGGCGACGGAACAGTCTGTCTGGCGGGACCTGTCCAGCGAGCACGTCGACCGGCACGTGAAGTCTGCTGCCGCAACTCCGCGAGCACGGGACCGCACGGAACAGTCCTGTCTGCGCGGCACCTGCCTCCATCTGACGCACGGGACTGCGACGGATACAGGTCTGGCGCCACGGCAACCGTCCAGCGAGCACCGGACGCGCACGGAACAGTCTTGCTGCCAGGGCACCCACAGCGACACCGGGATCCGGCTCGAACAGAAAGCCTGCTGCCGGCACTCCCGAGCGAGCACGGAACATCTTGCGGCCGCACTCCAGCGCAGATACCGACCGCACAGAACAGTCTGCTGTCGGCACCTCCAGCGAGCACGGACCGCACAGAACAGCCTGCTGGCGGTCAGTGATGGTGTCTGAGACGGCAGCTGGCATTCCTCAGGGCCGAACGAGTAACATTCACGGACGGCCCACACTACAGCCAGACATGGCACCACACTAGCCAACGAAACAAGAACATATTCACGTGTCTCAGAGTTTCTATGCATTCCACCTTTGTATGCACTATGCAGTGGTTGAGGGCTTCCGAGTTTCAACACATGACTGCCATCTGGTTCAGTCGAGAGTTGCTGCTGAATATAACATACCTCTGTCCGGATCGAGCGTGGATCGCTGGATTCCTACCGACCACGGGACACGCCCTCTCGGATGAACCGGAATGCTTTATGAGCACGGAGCGGCCCTATCTGCTGCGGTGGTATACGAGCTATCCCATATGCAGGTCGGTATAAGGCACGTGCTCTGAGGCCACGCCTCGGCCGATTACATCAGAAGCCAGCTGACTGAGTCACGTCTCTGGGCAGCTGGCTTATGCCCTCCGGAGAGGCTTCCTGACACCCACGCCTGACCCGGTTCGAGACCAGATTCTGAATAAGATGTTAAAAACAGCCAGCCGCTATGACGCAGTGCAGAGATGAAGGAGGTGGGGCGATGCCGACGCTCTCAACTGCCGGCAGTATGTTGCAGAAGAACTTTTCCCATATTTTAGAGCCGGGTGACAAACATGTTTTGGATCTGCGTCGAAATTGAGCGAAATGTGCTGTTTGTCTCGTATGTATGACAGAAATGTTACAAAACGAAATAGCTAAGTGTCACCTTGCTAGCGACAAACAAGTTTTACGGAAACACTTGAAGGAAGATAGTGTTGACACTTTTTAATAATTAGTCGCATTCAGTGTGTTTTGAATACAAATATATATTAGTGGTACACAAAATATATAAATTGTCATGCGGATATCATTGCTGTTCCTAAGGAAGTGTTTCCATTCTAACCAGATACACTGGAGACGCTGCTTAAAGTCCATTGGCCACATTCCAAGAGGAGTTTACTTTGAACATGTCATTTTTGCAATACAATGCCTTTTTTGCCTAACTTATATCGTTGAATATATGTGTAAGTCATTCTGATACTGCGAAGCTTCCAAGAACATCATTTCATAATACGTTCCGGCAGTATTTCGCGTTATCCCTGCTTTCGCCACGGTTTATTTAAACCCTCATGTCCCACTAGTCTGTGTGCAGATAAGGAATAAGGAATTTAGATAAGGAATAACCGATGCAAATGCAGCTCAAGAGCTGGCGCAGCTGATGCAGAATGCAGACGACATTTGTCTGTGGGAATCTACCTCGTAATTCAACTGAAATGCCAGCTGGTGTTCTGTTTAACGGAAGCCGCGGTTTTGTCAGATATCATGCTTCACATGACGTCTTGCACATATTTTAGCGAATCAACAAAGCAGAGGAGCTTGAAGTCAAGTGCTGCACCGAGCATAAGTTTCCAATTTTAATGTGTATTTATATATTTTACTATGAGATTTAACCCGCGCACATACGGGAGAGGGGGCGGATATCCGCCCCCCGGAGTTTTTTTTTAGAAGCAGCGGAAAAACGGCGGCCGCCGAATTTCGCATAGCTGTTTGGGCATCAATTATCCACAACTTTCTAACTTTCAGTTTCACGTCATCAGGTGACATTAAATGACCTGACCTCAAGTAGCGTTTTTGAAAGTTTGACATGTTGAAGCCACAGCGGTGAACCAAAGAGTTTGAAACTCACATTGTGCGATGCGTACATATGTATCTACAAATCGTTTATCTCGTTTCTTATATCGGTGACCTAGGGTGAGGTCATGTCAATTTCGTGACCTCCCATTATATGTCTATGGAGACAAAATTGAAATGGGAACCAATCGAGAAAATATAGCTAAATATTGGTCAGTTTTCATCAATAACACTATTTCAGAGTTGAGCAGAAGAATGCATATCGTAATTTTCTTCCGTGACCTCTTTGAGGTCAAATTCAATGTGCCCGAAGGGCATATGGTTTTTGTACAATAACTCATCTTCTACGGGCGCTAGAGTGACAGGGTCTTCACCATTATGTTTCTCTTATCGACGTTTATCAACTGATATACAATTTGAATTGACCTTGATATGAACTCAGGTCAGGTTAGTTTTTGTATTTGATCTAACTAGGTCATCCGATATATAATCCAATGCGCCGTGATGAGAGAAACACGATGATGTCAAAAAACTGCTCTAGCTTTTATACATAAAAAGTTAAAAGCAAAACAACTTTTTCAGTGAAAATAAGCATTTTGACCTTTGCTGACCTCTGGAGCCTGAATTATTTACCGTATCTCAAATCTGAGAACACGACGCAGAAAGAGTGTTTCAAGGGAATTTCAGTGCCCTTTAAGGAATGCCCCTAGCTATGTTAGTAACTGAGCTAGCCCGGATTATGTAAAGCAATGCTCAATTTACTCAAAACATGGGAAAATTTGACCTGTTTTGACCTCTGGTGACCTCAATATTTACCTGATCAAAAAACTGTATGTACCTTCTCTACTACTTTTCACGACCTACCTAACGCCGCTTTCCGCTTCTCGCTACGCTGCGTAGCCTTTTAGATCTCTGGGAGGGGGGGGGGGGCGGTTATCCGACCCCATCCGTTCTAAATTAACTCAGACCCCCGTCCGTGCGCGGGTTATGGATTTCATTTTGACGCCATAAATCACGTCCGTGTACTCACTTTGAACGACCGTTTTCCATTTGGGGGAGGTGAGGTTGTCATCGAGCTCGAAGCCATTCAGCGACTTGCTGTCGGGTGTCGTAGGCGTTCGCCAGCCGTCCTCAGCCTTCAGGTACGTGGTGATGGAAGAGTCGGACGTTCGCCGGTTCAGGTCTGCCGTGTCAGGTCAGGTCAGGTCAGGTCAGGTCAGGTCAGGTCAGGTCAGGTCAGGTCAGGTCAGATCAACTCAGTTCAGGTTAGGTTATGATATATGAAAGTGCTGGTGATGTCGGATCAGGCTGGGTCTAATCAGGTTAGATCAATTAGTCAGGTTAGATCACATTAGGTCAGGTTCTGTTACACTCAGCCGGGTCGGATCAAGTCATGTCTCATCTGGTCCAGCGGTACAAGAGCAGACCTCAGGGTGTCGTTCAGCTCAGTTTAGTGCGGTCAGTGCGACAGTGACCTGGAAACCTATTGGCCAGAGCGGCAGTGAGCTGGACAGCTATTGTCCAGTGCGGTGGTGAGCTGGACAGCTATTGGCCAGTGTGGCAGTGAGGCAACACTTAGTGACGTGACGTGGGCCGCTAGCTCCATTAGACGCCATTAGCACGGCCAGTGCTGCGCATTCAGAGCCCGTTCTGGCGGCCGGACGGTGCCGCGGACATCTCAGGTCATGAGATCCACCACTCTGCAGTCCTGCGCTCTGCAGTCCTGCGCTTTGCAGTCCTGCGCTCTGCAGTCCTGCGCTCTGCCAGTCCTTCGCGCGTCTGCAGTCCTGCGCCTCTTCTGCAGTCCTGCCGATCTGCGAGTCCTGCGCTCTTGCAGTCTGCGATCTGCCAGTCCTGCGCCTCTGCGTCCTAGCGCTCTGCAAGTACCCTGCGCTCATGCAGTCCTGCGCTCTGCAGTCCTGCGCTCTGCAGTCCTGCGCTCTGCAGTCCTGCGCTCTGCAGTCTATGCAGTCTATGCAGTCCTGCAGTCTATGCAGTCCTGCAGTCTGCAGTCTGCAGTCCTGCGCTCTGCAGTCCTGCGCTCTGCAGTCCTGCGCTCTGCAGTTCTGCAGTCCTGCAGTCTGCAGTCCTGCGCTCTGCAGTCCTGCAGTCTATGCAGTCCTGCAGTCTATGCAGTCCTGCAGTCTATGCAGTCCTGCACTCTGCAGTCCTGCGCTCTGCAGTCCTGCAGTCTATGCAGTCCTGCACTCTGCAGTCCTGCGCTCTGCAGTCCTGCAGTCTATGCAGTCCTGCAGTCTATGCAGTCCTGCAGTCTATGCAGTCCTGCAGTCTATGCAGTTCTGCAGTCTGCATTCTGGAGTCTGCAGTCGCTCGCAGGAGACAGGGTGTTCCGACAGTGGGCGATACGACATTGCAATGGCTGCATTCTGGTCGTGAGGACGTTGGCGAGGTCGTGAGGTCTTGGAATCGTGAGAAGCATTGGTTGACTCGAATCAGTATTAGACACTATAACTTTGAGCGTTATTAGGACGATACTTTAGAACGATACATCAAGCCATGTTCTTGTGAGTTTGTCACATCAGTGTCTCCGACTTATGTTCGGTTTTGACGTACGGGAGCTACAAAGAGAGTATGTTGAACACATTTAATGACAGTGATACGCAAGATAAAATAACACAAGAGCATTTAGCTCACAGTTTCTAGCTCAAATTTCTCCATCTATTGCTGTTCGATAGATTCAGAACATAATTCCGTCATTTCATTATAAATGTATTACATCAACTCTCTTTCCAGCACAATTGCCACATGATTTAAATGCTGATCAGGAAATACTTCAGCAAATTAGGATACCGGCTAATAATAACTCAGAAATTATTACTTTCATTTTAGCTGCCCTTCTCAAAGGCTCTGTGCTTAAGGCACCGGACGGGGATTCTCATTACAGAACTGATCTCTGGCCGAACATTGCAATGGTCAGCAGCTGGACAGAACGCCGCACTCCGTCTGGGTCAGCAGTATATTGGCCAGAACTTGGACGCAGCTACAGCGACTTTACTGTAGTACTCCTCCTAACAGGCTTGCTTATGTCGTCCGAGAAAATTATCAACGAAAATGTGCCTCGTCGTTTCACCCCGTTTTCAGTAATGCTTGCACGTGTCATGGAAAGGGAACACACCATGCAATCGCTAAATATGCATTATTTATCTTAAAGGGCAATATTCACCTTTTGATTCATTTATCTGCATTGTTTCTGGCACATGTGTGGTATCACATTGGTCGTGCCTCACTTAAGAAGTGAAATAACAACTTTTATAATTAAAAAACTACATTTATGAAAACTTTAAAATGCGTACATACATATGGTGACAAACAGTATGAGCCATCACTATTTCTGGTTTGAGTGTTGATTCGTAAATAACTATACAAAACACCAAATGTTGAAAACAAATGAACCCATTTTCACCAATTGAAAGTTGCAACCACTAACTAGGCCGTCGTAGCGTGCTAAAGTTAACTGCTAATTTGGTTACCTTATTATTCAATGATTGTTGATTGTTAAAGATTCCGTACATAACCACAATAGACAGAGTGCAAGACATATTTTCCATACATTTGTGTCAAACAAAAAATACGATACAAGCCCGGAATTCAAAATTTGTTACCAAGTACTTGCAGGTACTGGTCGTTTAAGCGTGGATCGCTTATCAACTTTGACTTGAAATATCTCTCGGTAGGGTTCTTTATATGCGAAACGCGATCAGTTTACAATATATGTTTGCCTGTTCTGTCGATTTCAAGTAATCACGAAATTTTCATGAAGAAAGGTGAATAGTTCCCTTTAAGAAATTAATAATGACTAAGTAGCAAATTATTATTGACGATTGTACTTACTACTTCTTTTGAGGAACTGATTGGCAACTTGGTAGTGTTTGATGACCAGTTTGACGGTGGGGCCCGTATTCTTGAGCACGGTCACGGCCTCGTCATGACTGGCTTTGAGCAGAGAGACTCCGTCCACTGAAATTGGCCAAAGACCAGTCAGAAAGTCCCTCAAGGACTAGTTCACTAGTACAACCAGTAAGGCGCCATAATTGGCGATAAACGAGCGAGCGCGATGGAAATGTATGGCGAATTTCAACTCGATCGAGCAAGTGGTTTCTGAGATACTAAGAAGGGTATGCACGTGCACAAGCACCCCACCCCTGACTTGTTAGAAAGTAGCAGAGCTAAGAGGTCCATAACCACACTCAACATTTTACCACAATCGCCTCAGCTGTTCCTGAGATTTACAATAGGGATGTGCACGTGCAAACTGCACACGTACAGAGGCACCCCACCCCTGACTTCTGGGAAAGTGGCGGTTGATGGGTCCCTAACCACACACCAAATTCGCACGCAATCGGCCCAGCCGTAGCTGAGTTTGTGCGAGAAGACACTTTTGACACCCCTCTCACGCGGCACGCATCGCGCGCGGTGGTAATTGCTCATGTGAGTCAAAACTGGTCTTAAGCAGGGAAGGGTGGATACTGGGGCTACTCAGCAAAAAGACCGCTTGTCAATAGGACTTGCGGTTGCAAATATATAAGCTTCCCAAAAACGTCGCCATGGGTAGGGCCGGGTCGGGTCGGGCCGCTCATATTCACATTTTTCTCATATACCACTGAAGGACAAGCAAGTGCGTAGCGCTCGCTCGTAATTACACACGTTGTGTCTCGAAGAACATAGATATGTAGGGAAGAAGAGACAGCGAGCACAAAGACAAACCATCGTCTACTCACTAAATTGATCTGACAGAGCGTCGAGATAGGATGCTAGGGTCAAACCTCCACACCAAGCTCTGCTTAGCAAGGGACCTGACCGCAAAGTTGCATCCATTCAAAAGTTTCGGAACAAATTTATGTAAGAAATAAAATGTATGATTGCACTAGAGTATTGGCAGCGCTAAATTTGTGACGGGAAATCGGTCAGAACTGGAGCTCTTCTACTGATATATGTATCAGTAATATGTATATGATAGTAATATACATAATGATAGTATATGATAGTATAATATACTACACCTGACGGAGCGGTGCCTGACACCTCCAAAGCAAACGCCCGTGTCGTTAGCTTTTTGGACTCTTGTGACGTTTGCGGTCTCAAACAGTGGGTATCCAAGCATACCAGGGGTAACAACACCCTACACCTCGTCTTCAGTCGACGTATGTCTGCCGCTGTCGACGTGCGAGACAATGTGTTCGACTCCGACCACAAGGAGTTTGTCGCCAGCTTTAGAGTGCCTGCTGTGCGTGCTCCGCTGGTGACGAGACGCACTGCGCTCGACTGCAAGCGCGCCGACTTCGCGAGCCTGCGACGGAGCTTGTCCCTCATCCACTGGGGGATTCTGGACGGCATGGGCGTCAACGATTCTGTCGCCTAGTTCTGACGACCTCCTGAACTTCCGCCATAGCCGATCGCATTCACTACAGTGGAATCTGGACCGCAGACGGCCGCCATGGTTCGCGATTCGGGAGGTTCCGGCTCTGCCCTGCGCCGTGAAGGAGGCACCGTTTTCGATCGCCGATTTGCCGACGCAACGTACGAAAATCATGCCCGGACAGTCGCGCTGACTTCTGGGACAAGAGAAGGACAGTTTAAAACTGTTTCGTCGTCACCGCTACTCACTATACCTTCACAAGCTCACCGACGATTTTCGGACCAACCCTAAGCGCTACTGGTCATTTTTGAAATGTGTCACCAAAAAATCGTCTGTCTCTCCTGTTCTTTGTGACGCGGCTAATAACTCACTGTAACCGGAGATACGAGCGTTGCGGACACTTCTTAACGAGGTGTTTTCGCGTCCAAATTTTCTTGACCCTGCTTGTGGCTCCAGTTACCTGAGGCGCCCACTATCATGGATTTAGATGCTCTCTGGCCAAAACTGCATGTGTCGATTTGTTCGCGGTGAGGAGCGCTCTGCGAGACATTAGCGCCGAACAAGGCATGCCGAGTCAGCGGTTAACCGATACATCACGTGCATCGTGTTATTGTTGGAGTGCTGCACGAGGAGTTGGTTGGTTGCCGCTCACCACTATTTGTGTTAGAATTTCTGCGCAGGTGGAGTCTTCCGGAGAGATGGAAGCAAGTAAACATTATTCCGATTCAAAAAGGTGACTAAACAGAAAACAGCGCTCAAAATTATCGTTCGGTTCTTTGCTCAGCTCTGCTTCGCGAAGATTCTAGGAGCGTGTTCATGTACGACGAACTGTTACTGCCATTGATCTCAGCTGTTATCTGTATTAGAACAGCATGCTTTGTTCCGAAACAAAATTCAAAAGATGATCTTGCGCCACGGAAAACTTGCCATGTTTCTTTCAAAAATCCGCGTGGGAGGCCATATCGGACGTGGTACCAGACGGTTACGCTATTCTACATCTGGCGACTATTCCGGGCTGCATTTGCAAGCCGAAGAGTAGTATAATCACGCGCCTTAGTCATTTCACAAGCTCGAACATTCTTACAGTCTTTGTGACAACGCTCTACAATTGGTTCGTCTGCCGTACCTTCCGGACAGGCGTCAGAGGGTTATCCGTTGAACGGAGAAACATCCGATTGGAAACCCTGTTATCTCTGGGAGTGTCCAGGAGGGTGCGATTTTGGCACCTTAAATTTCTTTCTCGGTCTTTATTTTTCTCCGCTCTTCAGTGACGATGCTACCCCCGATCCCTCGACTCAGATTGTCTCATGTATGCCGATTGACGTCAAAATTTTTATCCGCAAAATTTGCACCCCATCTGACGGACAACTGCTGCAGGATGATCTGAGTAGGTCTCTCAGCCTGTCTGATCAGATGGGGAGACTAAACCTAAATCCATCCAATGCAAAGGCGGTTCACGATCACCCTCAGGCGCGCCCACCAGCTCCAGGACCAGGTGCGCGTATATAGAAGCTCTAAACTTGATGATGCCGTGGAAATACGTGACCTTGGTGTAAACCTTAGATCGGGAAACTTACTTTTTGCCGCGCACGTTGACAGCATCGTGACGAGCAAATCGATCTCTGGGTCTACTCAGACCGCTCTTTTCATTCTGGCTCCAACCACCGGTTCAAACTTCAATCGCACAGCTATTTGTCGGCGTGCCTATTTTCTGCCAGCACGTTTTGCGGTCAATTTCTCGGTTTCAACGGTAATCTGGGGCTGGTGCGGCGCGACTCCCATACAAGGCGGGTCGATCGGGATGCAGCACCAAATTCCTTAGTGTGGCTTCTCTACAAGCACCCAGTCCGGAAAATGTGCCCTTCTCTCTCATCGTGACCTCTGCACCACTTCAAAATACCTACTTCTAGCCGCAGGCGAGTTCAGTGCATGACCTCCCTTTTTTCTAAAAACGTGCTATGCAGGCAAACTGACACCCCGCGTTTTGCCTCGAAAGTTTTTCTTCTCCACTGCCCACCCATCGACCCGCCCGACGAAAACCTGCTTCATGTTGCCTTACTCTCGTGTCAATATTGTAAAGAATGGTATGTTCACTCGCATGCGATTGAGTCTCCGAACGTTTCTAAGAATAAGAGTGTCCCGGCCGACACTCTTCGATGATAGCCATGGCTCCTTCAAGCGGGCAGTTGCTTAAAGTATGTAGGAAAGCAGTGTGACTTGCATTGTATGCTTTAGCGTGACGCGTAACGCGTTCTCTTTAATGTTTCTTTTATGCGATTGTCTTTTATGCAACACTTTTGTTGCTTTGTTTGTGATGTTTGTGTATGTGTTTTAAACTATTTGACTTCGCCTGTCATTGGGTCCATCCCGTTGGTGATACAGTTGAATAAAATAAAAAAAAATAAAAAATATAATATGTATATTACTGATATATGTATCAGTAATATGTAACTTGGCACGTGGCACGTGCCAAGTTGCGCTGATCGACCGGCGACTGGCGCCATCGTCTTTCCCCCGTTTCGCCGCACCCGGCAATGAAGATGGCGCGTCGCTGCGACTCTTCGTCGCAGCGCTGTGACCAAAAGTCTTGGGACAAACAAACAGACAAACATACAAAGTCACTACACATGAGACGCCCCAGTATAAACCTTAGTACCCAAAAACCGCTAACGCGCTTTTCTGGGAACTGACGAACATACAAATCTTATTTTTATCATCATAACATGAGCAAAGGCTATATTTTCCATCTTTTTGATATATGTATCACGTAATAATGCTGCTCGTTGATGAAAACATCACTTGTGACTTGACTGAGCTCGATCGCCTCGAGCGAACATGACGACCGAGGTGATCGGATTTGAACGGATTTCGTGAGCGCTATCGTATCACGCAATACGGAACGTCACCGTGCCCAACAACATGAAGCGTCACCATCATGCGCTACAGCTCACAGTATGGTGCATCATCATACCACGCAGGTCATCACAGCGTCGTCATACGACGGAGTATGGTGCATTATTTAAGCCAGGGGCGTAACCACGAGCTCAAAGTTACTGGGTACACTGGCTGACCACAAACGCTTAGCCATGTCAAAAAATACCACCACCCCAAAAGAAAGAAAAAAACAATGTCACTCAATTTCTAGTGCTGAGATTTGTAACGTTTTCTATTTAACTTGTATTAATTTCAACTCTTATTTTATACAGCTGCATCATTGGGAACTGATGGGCTGTCTTGTCTTCCTGATGCCTACATCAATGCCCTATGTTGTTGTGGTAGTGCCCATACCGAGGCACCCCGACTCCAGCGGCAGCAGGGGCGCCTAGCCTCACAAAGGCTCCACGTAACAATATGGTAGTGCAAAAATTGGCGTTGGGGGCGACATCACACGGTATTTGCTTGTACGGGCGCTTATATAGTGGCCGGGGTAGTTCGGTGGTTAACACTATAGAGTTCAGTACGGAGACGGCACCGACCGCGGGTCACCCGAGTTAGTGTCCCGGTGAGGACTCTAAGAAAGGAAAAATACTGTATGCAAATGTAAAGCTCGGTGGTGCAGAGGAGCACCGAGCAATATAAACCTCTCCAGCCGCCACAATGGCTTCATATGCTGGACCGGATACATACATGTGTATGTGTTGTCCTGGTTACCTCACCACATCACTGTCTGTTTGTTTAATTACCTGAACGCATGTCACAAACTCAATGGGGTATAATACACCGCTGACAAAGTTCGGTGGTGCAGAGGGAGCACCGAGCAATATAAAAACTTCTCCAGCTTCCACAAAGGCTCCATAACCTACTGGACCGAATACATACATGTATGTATATGTGCTGCCTTGGTTACCTCATCACATCACTAGCTCTTTTCCAATCGCCTGAACGCATGTGCATTTGCTTGGAAATGGAGCAGAGAAACCTGTCAGTTTCGCATCAGGTATACGGCGAATCAGTGTGTAAGGAAAACCACTATGTGATACCATGCCAAAAGGCTCGCACTAATCAGAACGATCTATTTCAAACCTCTACGCGACATTTCCACTTCAGGGGATTATATGTGTTGTTTGGCCGCAGCTCTGCTGCAGAGTGCAGAGGTAGGAGCTAACTCACCGCACCCGCACGACTTGAGGCATGCCGAGGGCACACCGCAACAAACTGAGAAGGTATACGTAAGGTGACGCCGTAGCATAGGTCAGTCCTTTATACAATCGTCGATCTCATTCCTGTCAATATTTCGCAGACTGTGTGATTCAGTCATTCAGCTAAGCGTGTGTTGAGATCTGCAACGATAGGAAAATAGTCGGAAATTATATCCTGGGATCGGTAGGTACCCAATAACAACCTACTTCGGATATTAAATGTTATTGTGTTATTTGCATTTAGCATCTTTTCCCATCTTAATCATTAATTAATTAATCTTAGTCTTTCAATTTCGCAATCCAGCACACTCTATATCAAGGAAAAGTGA